>OX608079.1:98115948-98274666 GCA_951509765.1 Sphenella marginata
TTTCTTTACCAAGTTTTTACTTTCACTTTCATGTTTACTTGTCTTCTGCCATTATTAATCATTTATAAATTTGTAGCAAATAATAGACGTAGTTTAGCTTTGGATACTCAACAAACAATTTGCCGGCACAGTGACGACATATATAAATATTTAAAAGCAAGAAATAAACTTTTCTATGAAAAAAAAATACAAAACAGGAAATTGTTGACGTAGCAGGAAATTTAGAGTTTTCCGCTATTAAAATTTGTATCTATATACACATGTACGAATGTATGAATGTGTGTGTGTTTTTTTTCATATGCTCACTTTGCACCCAGGAAATCAGTTCATCAGTTTATTCATTTTATTTAGTGTAATTGTTGTGTTTTTTGTTTTTTTCGTAATCGTTTTTACTGGTTGTACTTAGCTCACAGTGCCTAACATATCTCTTATGACTAAATTTTGTTGAGATTGCTGACATCCAGTACATTTATGTGTGTAGGGCATTGGAGGATTTCTGACATTTTTGACACTGATCACGTGTACACGAAATATTAATAAAGTGCTGAATAAGAAAAATCTCTTAGATGGCTTCACTTAACATCCTATATGCGGAAGTATGCAACACATGGAGGCTATAATTTGCTTGTTAATAATTGTTTGCGCTAAGCAAAAAGTGCAAATGTCAGCAACAAAAAATGAAGTTTGAGCTTCTCGAAATATATCTAAATATGCTGAATTTCTGGGTGCTCGCTTGAGGTACATAAGTACGACTGGGTTGACAAAAGCAGCGAAGTCCTTGATTCTTGTATGCTTTTTTTTTATTGAAACAAGAGAATACGTTATTTCGATTGGCTATCGAACATATCGCACAGTAAATCAAAAAGAGTCACAACTCAAAATCCGAGTAACTTTCAGTTAATTGCTTCTGGATCGCACAAAAGTGATTTGATTTTTAAAAACGTGGCATCACTGTGCTCTTTAAAGAGTAACGATAATAGTCAAAAAGAAAAATACTGTAGGTATTGGCTGCACTACTTTTTATTAGGCAATCTATGCCAAGAAAGCGACCTAAAAAAATTTTGAGTTGTGACTGTTTTAGATTTAGGGTGCGATATGTTAAAAAGAAGTCACGAGGTGACATGGTCATTAAAAGAAAATATAGTGCTCCTGAAGAATAATATTTTGACCAATTTAATAAGCGGTTGTTACAGTTAAAAATCTGTTTGGCTACTTATGTTGAAACAAAAAAAATACTCCCCACACTTCTTCAAATTTAGAAGCGGACTTTATCAGATTTTTTAGCAATTTTAAAGACCCTCTCCATCTGACGATTGAAACTTCGTTCAACTACTTGACTTTTGGAATTCGTATAAAACAATTTAAGACTATTTTTTTCTTGGAGGGTATGGCATTAGAATGCGCACACTTATCTTCAGCTAAATATTACTGCTTTAACTGTTATATTCTTAATTAATAATATGCAATAGAAACTTGTGTTATATGTTTGGCATACGCTGCGTATACGTGACATTTATATTTTGAGCGCGGGCAAGCTCTATGTTAGTAGCATTGATTTCTATTCGTGTGATTAACAAGAAGCTTGCAACTTTATTTGTTAAAAGGGGGATTGTCTTGCTGAAGATTGATTAATCATATAAATATCTAAGAATATTATATACCGAGTTATCTCTTCGGAGCGCCCACTAACACCAACTGGTTGACGAAAAAATATACTTTATAAAAGGCAAATATATCTTCAAAAAACAATTATGATAGAAGTTTTTAGGAAATCTGATCTAAGACAATCCGTTATAATTCAAAAGTGGAAACATCCCTATTTATGAGAGGTTTGTATACCAGTTCTAGTAATTTATTATATCAATCGAATTATCGAATAATCATAAGTTATTTTGTGTATAGATCAGTCAAGTTCGGGTTATGAAAACAACTATTGACAAAAATTAAGCAACTTTATGATTAATATACTGAGGAAAACTTTACTATTTTTCAAAGCTTTGAGCCAATATTAACACATAAAACACATTTGATTTGTTTTCTTACCAATATATTGCAGTTTACTCAACGCTCCCCATTATAAGGCAGACAGGTGATAAACATGAATCATTAAATCATAACACTTAATAACAACACATAAGTAGTACAACATAAAAATAATTTTGTTTACATACGTTTATTTACACGTCTGCACTTCGTGTCGTGGAGTTGTGTGCTGTCTGTTTGTTAGTAATTGTTTGTATAAATGTAATTGTTTGTGTTTAATCGTTTATTAGCTGGTGTATTTATAATATGGAACGCCTCCAGTACAAAACGTTAGGTGTATTGTTGCTTTTGATGGGTTGGATCATTTTCGCGTTGTTGAAATTCGTCTATTGCCTGCTGTTTGCCTAGATGCCCAAGAGTTTTGTTTTGTGATTGTTCAAGTGAAGACATTCTTGTAGTCAGATTGTTAGATGTGATAGTCTAATTGTTAGAATTTACTTTATTGCACCCTCATATACACTACTGATTTATTCGTTGTTATTAACTAAATATCTATCATAGCACGAGAAATTAAATAGATTTAAATGTAGTGAAGTATTACCAATAGCTATTATTATTTTAGCTTACTTAATTTTTAGTTTTATTTTATCGAAATAAAAATCTAAAATTATTGTAAGCCAATAAAGTGAATAAGAGGTGAAATAAATTCAAGGTTAGCCATATTTTCATACATATTTGAAACCTCAATAAAAACTCATCTTTACCAGTAAGTATGCGTGCACACAAAGCGCCGTGTACCACTAATAATAATTATTTCTTTCAATAATACATAAATACATACACACATTAAATAAATATAGTGTTGACATAAATCACTGTAATTAAGGACAGCAATTCGGTTTTCCTGTAAACTCTAGTAGTTACACTTTATACGTATTTGTTGGACGATAAATTAAATTTTAATGTTCGAGCATTATATTCATGTCCAAACACACTTATGTACACATACAAGCAACATATGTTATTATTATGACTTATTAAGCGAAATAACAACAACAACAACAGTGATGTTAATGGAAACTAAGTGCTGATGTTACCCAGAGGAAGAAGCGTAATGAACCAAGCATGGCAGATAATTTCTTTGGTTAATTTTAAAATAAAAATTAGCTTAGAACTGCAACGAAAATCTCTCTTGACCGCTAAGAACTGAGTAATTGATTAATGAAGCAATCTAGAAATATCTATGAAATATATTTTCCTTATAACTGACCCCTGGCCCTCTTTACCGGAATGCAATTGATATGTTACGTATTTTTTATTCCCGTTAATAAGCCTACAAAGTTTCATAGAGATCGGTGAAATAAGTTCGATGTTAAATACTTACAAAAACACTCAGAAACTTACGCATTTGAAATATTAGTAAAAAGTAAGATACTGGGCTGCTAATATTTCTAATTAAAATATTTATATTTCGCTTTATTCATTCCCCATTTATATACGTACCGATAAACTCAACTCTTCAAATTAGAAACATCGGTTCGTTTTTCACAAAATTTGATGAAATATGAAAAATAAATATTGATAAATTTCAAGGAGAAACAATTTCTCAGTAATTGGATAATAGAAATAAGCCTAAGGCTATTGAAAACCACCAACGAATCTAATTCAAAAAACTTACCAGAATGTCTGCTTGTTCATTGAAGCAAATATATTCATTTTTTATGAGCATTTTTGATTGGTTTTCTTTTTTATCTCGTATTTAGCATTTGTCTTTGCTGACATGAAATTATCTTACTATGAAATCATTTTTTTATGGGTTTGCATTTTTCATTTGTCTTTGACCGAGTCAGTGTTGTTGATGTGAAGTAAATTATTTTGAATAGAAACTTTCGTCTTAAATTTGTTTCTTCTTACACTTTTGTTTTAAATATAACATATAAATATTAATAAACATAAAAATTACTTTCTACAATTGGAAGTGACATGAAACAAATATTTTAAATTAAAATGAATGCGCTCGTGTGTGTGTCCTTTATAGGCATACAAAGTATGAACTTACAGATTATATATTTATTAAATTCATAAAGTATGTATGAAATCATCGATTGGAACATATATAATTGAAATCGAACTCATTCCATTATTGGTTCTGAGTCGCAGCGAAGCAGGCCGGGTTTACTAGTAACCAATAATATTTAACAATTTTCGGTTAATAATAGCTCATAGTTGCAGTTTATAGTTCGAATTTCCATCAAAGTGCCAGCCAGGGGCCCAAAAAATGTTGCATGATTTTGTTTAAAAAAGTTATCAAGTAACTAGTAATTTCGCTTATATAAACAACCAAAAACTACAAACTAAAAACAGAAACATATTGTATAACTTTTGGCAGAATTCGCGTGCTAGAGTTAGAGAGAAGTAGAGAACTCGTACTACTAACCGTTCAACTGAACCAATTATGTATGAGTAGGAGTATCGGAAAAAGTACAACGGGTAGTATTATCAAACTTAAACTAACGGACAAAACAAAAGAATACAGTTTTTTTTTTTTGTTTAGTTTTAATCAAGGAAATTCTTTATTCTTTATTTGTGAAAGAAACATTTTTGTTGTTGGATTTTGCGGTCTATTTTGTTTACATATTTGTAAGGTTTGCAAGCTCGAGACCAGATAAACAATAATTCGCAATGAATTTAATTGTCAGTTTTTTGGGAAATTGTCAGTTTTTCTTGAAATTTTTTAAATTGCAAGCGTTATAATATTGTGGAATTAAAGTTGCATACACGTATTATTTTGTTATTTGGTCTACTCTTCAAAACGATTAGCACCATTGGATGCAGTGTTTCCAAATTATATAGAAATGACATATCGCCGGTCTCTCAGAAGAAAAAAATTTAAAAAACTACAAAAGTGTTATTATTATAAACTGGCCCATAGTTCGTTAGAAGAAAAATAAAATAAAATAAAATAAAATACCTTCATATCGAAAACACTACACAAAAACTTTTATAATGCCATCTTCTTACAAGCCACCAAATTTTGGAGGATTTTTTAAGTATCGAAGGTGTTAAGTAGTTTTTGCTTTCCTTTACTTAGCTTTCTATTTGTATAAGCGCCATTTTATCCCGAAACACTGAGAAAAGCAGCAAACCAAAGATTTTGCAGCTTGGCAAAGTGTAAATGAAATAAAAATTGGTCAGTTGTGAAACAATTGCAGCTGCGAAAGAGCCGGAAGTGATTTTATAACCAATAAAAAAATAAGTTTTGTGACACTTCAGGCTGCTTCAGACATTCACCTTCCATGCAGCTGAATATCTAGTCAAACACAATGTCCAAAATTTGTCTGTATTAAACCTTAGCCATCCATACAAAGCAATGCACCATGTTGCGTTTATAAGGAAATGAAATTTTCACATCTACTGAAACTTTTTTAATGACAGCGTGAAAACTCAACAAAATTTTCAACCTTTGATGCAGTCCAGTTGGCAACTTGTTAATAGCAATCGTCAAGTTTTATTAATTAAAGAGAGCACGACTGGTGAAACCAAGGCTGGTGAAGCTGTGGCAATTTTGCTTCGGCACACATGTTCTGCCATCACAGCAATTACGATAGATAAAAGTTTCCAACTCTTTCATTACAATTACAATTATGAATGAACTGTAGTGGAAACTATTTCAATTATCGGATAAATGAAAATATGGAGGTAATGGTCAAAATAAAATATTAAGATGTGTAAATATGATTTTGATCTACAATTTTATACTTAATTTTGCGACAGAGAATGGAATGGATAATGGTAATATATTTACTTCAGGACCAACTGAGTTCTTAAATTCTTTTCTCTCAAGACCATATTTTATCATTGTTAATATTAATGGAGATTATTGCTTATGCATTCCTGTCGCATTACTAATATCTTTATAACCAGTTGCTTATTACAATTTTGTTCTTAAAATAGTGAAGAAAGATGAAAAGCTCTAAATATTAAAATTCTTAATCTGACTAGAGAAATCGATTGAGACATGGACATTTTCATATTTGAGTGACTTCAGAAAGTTTACGCTGGAATACCAGAACATTCGTGCAAAATACTCACTAATGAATTACGAAATTCTTATTTTTGTATCTGCTATTAATAACTTAAATTTATTTTTATTGTGAACTGGATATGAGTTGAAAACGGGAAAACTTACAAAATACCAGAAGGACGCGGCAGACGTTGTTCTGCCAAATTTAGGGAAAAAAATAGCACGATAAATAAAAAAGTTTGGAATATTTCGGTCCCTGATCCTTCCCGGAAAAAAGAAACCCCGAATGTTAACAAAAGTAAAGTGGCACCTCTGTAACAAATTTGAAGAAAATCGCACAATAAATAAAGAAGTTTTGAATATTTTGGTCCCTGGTCCACTTCCCGAAATAATGAAAAATAGTTAGGAGCCGATTCTCAGACCTACTAAATACGCTCACAAAATTTCATGAGAATCGGTAAAGCCGTTTCGGAGTAGTATGGGAACGAAAACGGTGACACGAGAATTTTATATACATATACAAAATATTCAAATTTCTGTTCACTGGATCTACCCTACTAATTATGCAGGCCTTGTGCTAAGTTCTTAAAAATCACAAGTTTAGATACGCTAACGAAAAATTTCTAAAAAATTAAGGTAAACGGAATGATCTTTACCAATGATGCGTATGTAATTTCTCTCCATAGTGAGCGCGCTCAGCGACCCAACGGCAAATGCCAATTTACTCCTTATATTCCTAGATTTGATACCTGAAAACTAATGCCAGAGCTAAATATTTCACACTAGGTTTGATATGCATACTAATTTCAAAATGAGGCCAAGTTTGTTTATGCCTATGAGTAGATTTAAATATAAAAATACGCTTAACACTAAATCACTTTCAATAGTTTGTTTAATTTTATTACGACAGCATTGAACGTCATCACGTTTTGCATTGATTTTTATTTCCTTGAATTTTGTTCTAACCAGCCGCTGTTGCTGTGCGGTTAAGTGCCCACGTATGACCATAAAACACATTCAGTCGAAACCTCTTATTCTGCCCCATTGATATTTACATCTGAAAACTTGCCAACTAAGTGAAAACAGCTACAAATATTCGGAGTTCTAGTTATGTCTTTCTTGAGAATATTCGAAGTGTTATTAGGGGGCGTAAAAATAAAAGTTACGGAAATCGATACTTTATTTACTATAAGATGCACAAGCTTTTTAGAGTGCCAAACAACTTAAAATAACTGTTCACTTTTGCTCATATAGTAACAGTGTGGGAGTTTAACATATATACATACATAATAAGTCGTACAAATTTGAACCAGAAATCTTTGTAAGGAGTCTCGATTTATGTGTATGATTTTAAGGTACTGCGGCATTCAAGAGCTGTATTAGGATTTGCTATGGCAGTGGCCTGAAATCTCAGAAACGTTGGTGGTGCTGAGAGGGCTAATGATTCGGAAATAATGAACAAGTACGACAGTCATTAACAAATCAATCGAGTTGGATCGACTGGCTGGTAAAATGGATGCTAAAAAGAAGTCAAACCACTTCAAAACCCAGATCGTAATTTTCCGGTTTTTGGAATAAAAAATTTTTCCTTACATATGAGTGGCTCAGTGCCATCCTTGACTAAGCCTCAATTTAGTCATTTCCTAATAATTAGTGACAAAGTTAATGGTAATTAAAAATTAAACAGCTTTTTTAGGAAGGTTGGAAACATTTAATTAATTTAATTAATATTTTCGTTCAAAAATTAGGGATGTGCAACTTTGGCACGGATAGTTTGGAGTATTTCTAAGTAGTGTAGCATAATAACTCCATGTATGAAATTTCGAGGGTTAGGCAAGGATGGCACTGAGCCACTCATATAGAAATTAACAGAAAATCCTTGCTGGCATGAAATTTTTTGTTCTTGTTCTTGTAAAACCTAGAGTATTCGCTTAACTGAAAGTTAAGTTAGTTTCAAGTGCTATTACCATTACTTCAAATTACCATTAAGGTTTCGTAATTCGTTGTAAAACAGATATGACCATTTAATGCGACGTCACGCGCAATATGATATCTGTGGCATTTTACATCGAACTCAGTCAGTGATTTGCCGCATTGGCCCAATTCAAATGAACTTCTACCACGGAGTGAATGAAATGGTTTGTGCTGCTGCGCTGCACATTTTCACTGCAATCCCAAGCAATTTAATTTCTAAGTTAATTACTCATGCTATTTACCGGAGCTTCTATCAAGCGAGTATGGTGTTCATCTCTACTAAAACATACTTAGTAAACTTTTTACTCAATACTTATCTACGAGCTGCTTATTATTAAGTATAGAATATAAGAATACTTGAATGGCTTTTGAGCTACTCCCCCCAAAATTCACATTGCTGGGACTTGGCTTGAAAAAGCCATGGAAATAGGACTTCAAAGAAATAAGCTTGAATTTTTATATAAACATTAGACTCTTATAATATACTAGCAGGCCTGACAGAAGTTGTTCTACCCGACCCATGACTTTCCTAGAATTAAATTTCCAAATACTTTTCTATTATTTTTAAAATATTTACCATATTTCTGCTCTCCCGTATTGGGTTTAAACAAATATATTTTTTGGATGTCCTATTCGGGAACATGCCACTTACAGCTGACCACGAAAATTCTTGGATACTCTGGCTATGTATAAATTACAAAGAGCAGACAAAAAATTGAGGTGCAAATGAACATTTAGATCACAGAAATTTGATATATGTATGTATGTAGGCCGGGGACGTGGCACCAATGAAATATCACCAACAAATGAACCAAACCTCAGCTGTCGCATTTTTCACTAGGTTGGAACTATAGAGGAAGTAATACAGATGAAAAAATCTCCAACTGCAAACCAGCCATGAGATGCGTCCCAGTGGCAAGGAACCCAACTGAATGGGAGATAAATCGTGGTGGGTCATTAGTCAACAGATTAAAAAGTAAAAAGTAGTTGATGAAGCCAACGTTTAAAAATTATCTTATCAATGGTTTGTACCACCTTCCATTCAAAATCCTGAGACGAAGTTTCAGCTAATACTGTCCATGAATACATGATACGTGCTATGCCATTTGTTAAAGATTTATGAAAACATGTACAAAACTGCAAATGATACTATTTACGGACGGTGCAGTGAAATAACGCCCAAGGAAATAAAGCCCATGGGTGTTATCACCTTTTGCTGATGGGTGTTATTTCCTTTTTCGAAGAGAAATAAAGCCCACTGACGTTAAAAACGAATTAAAACAAGCTGATTCAAGAATTAAGTATATGGTTTTCTTTATTTCAATAAATTTTAACATATTTGTTATGTTTTTATAAGGCGGGGTGCAATAGCGCCTTGTGAAATAAGCCCTATAAGGCCTTATTACACTATTGAAAGTGAAATAAGGCCTTTATTTCAAAAAAGGCTTTATTACACTTCGAAAGAGAAATAAAGTCTTAAAGGCCTTATTGCTCTTTCATTTTTTTTAATGAAACAATAATATTCTAATTCTTTTTGTATTTTATTGAATAGTTACACACAAATTTCACGTTAACAAAAGTGGGAAACGTGGCACGTGGAAGGACATCACCGTGGCGGTAGCCACGGCTATGGCACACACCCGGAGTTGGAATGGCGTAGCCCAGGGTTATTTTTTGAAGCGCGGCCGAAGGCCGCCTACGCGGAAAGGTGTTCTGCACTTAAAAATCGTGGATCGGGCCTCCGTAACTATAATCCGAAGGGGGAAAAGCAATATTTTGTTTCTGTGAAAAGCTATTAGTGAAAAACCGAAAATTGACCCGGGTCAGATCCCCAATTCGGGGCCCCATCCACGTTTTTTATATGCAGGACACCTTTCCGCGTAGGCGGCCTTCGGCCGCGCTTTAAAAGATAACCCTGGGCTACGCCATTCCAACTCCGGGTGTGTGCCATAGCCGTGGCTACCGCCACGGTGATGTCCTTCCACGTGCCACGTTTCCCACTCTTTTCTCACAGGGTAATTTGTGAAAAAAATGCTAATCAACAGTTCGTGTTGCTCGCGTAAAATCCTATGGGCGTTATTTCTCTTTTAAAAAGGAAATAAGAGCCATGGGCTTTATTTCTTATTGCAGATGGGCGATATTTCCATTTAAAAAGGAAATAAGGCCCATGGACGTTATTTCCCATTCAAAAAGGAAAAAAGGGCGTTATTTCCTTGGGCGTTATTTCACTGCACCTTTACGGACCACATGTCTCGCGTTAAAAGCCTCATGTGAGATGGTAACTGTAAATACCGAACAAAGTTACGCAAATTTAGTTATTGTTGTTTGTTGTCAGCATTTTAAATTAGTTGAATATAAATTTATTTAGATCACAAACTAAACATTTTAATATTTTGACCACAAACGAGTTAATTAAAGCACGTACCGAGAAGGCGTATACGGGAAAATAAACTTTTGCATACAACAACTTAGTTTTATGATATATCAAGGGGAGCTGGTAATACAAACTTTTTTAATGAATGGGATAGTAAAATAGTTTTAAACTAATTTGCTGCGTGTGCTTGCGTTTGATATATTCAACGGGATTAAAATAATTCGAAGAAATTACGAGTTTTACTTTGATGTGGCGACCAAGACAGAATCATCCTTGCTATGGAGGATGAAGTAGAGCGAAAGTTGAGTTTCAAATGTAACTTTGCTTAGTCATTAGGACGTTGAGAAGAGTTTTAAGCCCACCAGTAAATTTTAGACTAAACTATTTCCAACATCTTTCACAAATACACCATATTTATTTTCCGGGCTTAACACTCCTGTAGGCGAGCCCTTATTTGTTCCGTTAGTAGTCTCGCGTTCTACACATGTAGACTAGCTTTAAGATAATTTTTTTAAAGAAAATCTATACAAATTGAAAAAAATTTTAAGGTATTATTAAAATATTTTTTATTATAAAACTAAATTAGAGTTGTTTTATTCATTTTGAACATATAAGGAACCACGACTTTTTGCACATAACTAGCAAAAAACACATAATTTGTATATATGTATGATAATAAAAGACTTATTTTGTTTTTCGGTTATATCTTCCGCCTCTGAAACTTTATTTCCGAAGTAGTCTGTACAAAGAGGAACCTGATTATCAGGACAAATCCATTTGCTATATGTAAATAATTGCTTGCTGCTCAACTTTTTGAGCGTCCTACGTCAGAAGAAATACTTTTCAAATACTACAGGTGTTTTGGACCGTACTAGAACCGATTTCAACTCGGAGCGAGCGTTTGGACCCAAAAAGTTTTTTGGTTTATTTTTAAAGATTTTTGAATGCTTTGAAATGCTTTCCATATCGTCCCCTCAATATAACAATAGCGTATGTGCTCATACGCCATTATTTTTTTATTGCATATTTAGAATCTCCATCATTGATTCTATGTCTGATCAAAATTTCGTCAAATTCTACTTCCACAAAGTGGGTCAAAATGTCATTCGAAAAAATGGTGTATAATTTCTTGTTCAAACATTTCCTTCAATAAGTGTATAAGCTCATATGCGCTATTTTACTTGAAATTGCCACTGCAAAGTTGTTAAAAGAATAATAGTGTATGCGCATTATACTCCATTTTACCCTGTAGAAATAAATACAATTTATCAAAACTTTAACTCATAAAATAGCTTATAATGATATACACTATTGTTTGAGAAATAGTTTTATTCCGACCATTTCTATACCCCACATAAGCTGTTTTATTTTCAATACAAATTCGAAAATTTTATCAGAAATTTACAAGAGTAATAGTCTATGCGATTTTTACGTTGTTTTGACTACATGAATGCCAAGGAAATATTGTAGTCATTTGAAATTTCAGCTTGCAAATTCATTTCGCAGAGAAAGTTTGTTCATTAAAAATATGGATTTTAAACATATGAGTGAGTATCGTCCATTATATAATGTAAGTGAAGAAAGTAAGGTAAATATCAACAGGAATTAATTACTGTTTTATAATGTTACAAATTGATATTTTAATAAAAATACCGTAAAATTATTGAATGAAACAGCGTATACCATACAAAATAAAATAGTGTATCAGATACATCATACGAATTCCCTAAAAAATAAAATGGCCTATATGGAGGACTTGCGCTTTGAATAACATAAATATGGTCTTAAAGGATGCCTAGAATAAAAAAACTTGGTAAATTTAAAGGCAAGAAACGGTATAATGTATTCATCGAAAAATCCACTATGAACAATTTTTCTTTACCGTGATATTGAGGTTTTAATAGACATCTGATTTGACAAAAACTTTAAACTCGATTTTCTCAAAACCCAAAAAAAATTATACGCTATTGTTATATTGAGGGGACGATATGAAGGGTTTAGAACCAAATGGATCTAAGTGACTCCGAAATTTATTTGAGATATTCAAGTTTAAAGTTTACTGCCTTTTGAAAATGTTATGTAAAATCTTGGTAGGGTGTTTATTGTATGGGCAATAAATGGCACTACAATGTCCGAAATGACTCGGATCTCTTTGCCAATATATAAATACCATATTTCACTATACAAATATGGGTATAACTCAATTTCAAAAAAAAAAATTCACTTAGATCCTTTTGTTTCTGAGCCCTTCATATGTTCTTCTTGATTTCGTGAAAAAATTATTATGGATAAAAATTATAAGTGTAGTTAGTACTACACTTCTCAAAAAGTCTACATATTAAAACAACACTCATGTCACTCGAGCAGTCGCGCTAAGTATCTAGAGTGGGATGTCGATCTCAACCTATCCCACTAACGTGAGATAAACGGCAGTGAGCGAGTAGCGCAATATCTGACTCAAACAGACGACAAGCAATTTATTACAGAGCCGTAGAGAGCAACCGTTAAACCATAAACATTAGCTGAATGACTTATTGGTTACCAAAGGTGAGTTTAAAGTACTAACTTACGATCAGATTAGTTTATGGTTTACTAATTGCTTATATATGCGTACATTTAGAATTATTCTCGTATGTAAATTAGCATATAAATTCATTTACATAGGAAGTCAAAACATAAAATGTATAGTCAGAAAATAATCCGGCAATCAATTACATATTTTGCATCGATGCATAGAAAATAATATACCCAGTAATGGGTTCTTACACTATAGAGTTACAGAAAGTTATTTTTTAAAAGCTCAATGGATATTAAATATGACTGTGATGTGAGCTAAAAAAAGTAATATAGCGAGGAACTTTAATCGAAGTATAATTTCTTGGTTTCTACTACTACTGGGTATATTCATATCAGATAGTAGCAACTCGTATTAGACGACATCAGCAGGATATGCACATACGTATTTGAGTAGTTACTGCCACATCGGTTTGCAAGCTCTGCTTCCTTTATGCATTATCTGCAGAGGAACTAACTTCATAGCAGTTTCGAAATGCCAACCTACAACTTTGTAATGTTAGAAACAGCTAAAAATTTGGCATTGCAGCTCTAAGACCAAAACAATCAAGTATGACAAGAACGTGAATAAAGTCACCGCTTGGACACAAACATGTTGCCGTTCATGCCAAACTGTTTCAGCAGTAATGTAATGTTCTCTTTTCCGCTTGAGCAGTACTAGAGATGAAGAAGTACTAGTGAAGGACATAGGTAGGCTACAGGTAAAGGGTGCCGTAAGTTTTGCGCTTAACACAAGATCATATTTGTGTAACTATGTACTCTGAGAGGTCGCGAACATTTACATTCACCATTTGGCTTTGAGAACAAAAGGAAAGATTTAACTTTTGTTATGCAAATAAGTATTTTAAATATTTCCTTTGTGAGATAATGCAGCACCAGCACGGTAAGGGTGGGCACAATGGTTTTCTCATTTACACAGGAATTCAGACCATAGTGGAAGGTACATTTTAGGGGGCCAAATACGGATTCTCAGGATGTTTGTAAAGCAGGAAGTGCAGATAAGGAAGCGGGGAAATGTTTGCTTTTCTAAACATACTTATGTTACTATGAGAATAGTTACATTAAAATGAATACGTAAATAAAAGGTAATAATGCATAACTTAAATTATGTTGGACTGTATTATATAAAACGTTTACGTTTATTTCCACAAAAGCATATAAGCAATGCAAGAGCAAGAATAGCCAAGCTTTTTAGTAAGCGCTAAGCTGCATATGAAATCCAATAAAGAAACTAATTTTTTTTTTTACATATTTATATAAAAAACAAAAGTGACCAACACGAATATAAAATTGTATAACAACATTGGTCCGATGTTTGCTAGTACATATGAGAAGAAGAAGAGATGGCCCATCAATTATCTGACTTCTTCTCAAAGTAGGATAGTGTTTAACTATTTCATAATATCTAATAGATACCAAAGTTGTATTCTCATACCGGTATCCATGGAAATATTATAAATGAGTTCTCATATATCCACCAAATTAGCATCCCTAGTATGAAACCATGATGGCTATTTTCAATTATTGCATCTACATACATATTTTAAATAGTAGTTGTTAGCTCTTTCTTACATACATATTCAATAATTTTCTAGTTGAGTTTAAATTGAAAACAAATATTCTCTATGCCAATCGGCGCAAATGTAATTGAGTTTACTGCAGCTAAAATCATGTTTATTTTTTAAATTACACACGCAAACGAGCATATGTATATGTGCGTAAGAATATACAAAATTACACGAAAAATACTTTAACGTTCAGAATTTCGAAGTGCTACAAGAGTCGCAACTGTGTTATACCAATTTTTCAAATTATTTGAATTGAGGAAATTACTATTTTTATGTAACAAAATCAAGAATCTCAGGAATAAAAAGAGATACTCAAAACCCAGGTCAACTTTCGCTTAAATATTCGTTAAATTTTGTACAGTGGTTATTTATTTTGAGTTCCGTACTAAGCCTCCCGAGAGAGATTTGAACCTTTCAATATCGCCTTTTTTATGGGTTAAATTTTTATATGTTCAATTATCCCATAGAAAAGTCCCCAAGACTACTCGCTGAATTGTTTAGTTAGAGGCTGTCGATTTTATCATATAATCGAAAACAACAGGGCCACATGGTTATATTTGTATACATACATATATCGCTCAACAAACTTTCATATTTCCTGAATTTTTCAATGTAGATTACGGAAGCATTTCTTTTGACGTATTTATTAGCTTGACTTTTGAAAATACCAAATTTAATAATCCAAACATGAACATGAATGAAATTCTTTCCTCTCCAAAAACTCAAAAGTGTGTCCTTGAACTGTATGCGCAGTCACGGCAACCCTATTTAGTGATATTTTTTTAATGCGCAAGAAAGAAAAGTTTCCTTTAATACCCACATTATAATATTTCATTTTATCTAAAACAAAATTAGTTATGAGACAATTCCCTGAAAGAAGCTTCTGTGGCAACTCCTAGATAACAAAATTTAGAATGTGGTAGACTAGGTACCCACTAAATTTTATTCAATATTTTGAATAGCTTGTCAAAAGTTATAGCATAAGTTCAGGTGGCAAAACTAAGCGGCAGCTCTCCATAGGCATACTTTTTTTTTTAATATGTAGGAAGAAACCTTCCATTTGATACCCATATTGCCATATTTCGCTTCTCTTAAAAAAAATCAGATAGGCGGCAACCCAGTAAAAACAACCTAAGTGGCAGCACCTAATTAAAAATTCTTACAGTGTGGTACACTATTTAGATAACAAATTTCATTCAAATCGATTGAGCACTTTTCGAAATAGCCTGGAACTTCTTTATGACTTCATCTTAAAATTTGTCAACTAACAGAATTTATAAAATAGTCGAACATGACACGTCTGTTATCAGAAGGTAATTCTTTTACAACTATACAGCGCCGCTGATTATGTTTTTGTTCGATTGCAGGGTAGGTAGCGAGGATCTCTGATATCCATGTTATATCAATGAGCGTGTGGTTAATCTATAAACGAACATGGCGCGAACAAAATATTAACAAATAATTTTCATTCCATGGTAAAACATTTATTTTTTCTTTCGTATTGCAATGAAAAGCAAACGCTAAATTGAATACAAATGGCACCGCTGCCTGGCGCTCTATATAAAGCCATGATAAGGCACACTTCATGCCAACTGGCCTTAATTGCTGTGGCACGCATGAGTGGAGTGTAGCATTTTTACGACCTAAGTATTCAGGTAGCGATACGAGGGTGTCTACTCTTTTTCTGTTACAAAAAAAAAACGTGCTGTTACTGTTATAGTGTGAGAAAATAAATTCAATAGACACTCGCGGCAAATGAAATAATTGCTTTTTGTTGCAATTATTTACGGCCGATTTGGAGTAGCCAGATTGCAGTGCTGATAAAAAAAAAATATTGTAACCACATGTACGATTATATTCTGTAGTCAGAGCTCCACGATATCATTTACTAGAAGAATTATTATGATTTTTATATTCATATCTCTAAAATGTTTTCCTTTAAACCTGAGGGTATTGGAAATACTGACTCTAGCTTTTGGAAACTATAGTTCCTTGACTTCAGTATTTAAGTAAACTTTAATTTTATTTCTAAGACTTATGGTCCACCAAAGTGGTCATACAGGAAATCGTAAAATTGGTATAGAGGACTCAATACAAAATCACACAAATTTTAGAATTGTCTATGACCCCTTGGTAAAACTCTTAAACGATCTCTTGATAATTAAATAATTACGTTATCGGGTGCTGTTTATATCTTTGGGCTTATGAATTTTGAAGCCACATATCGTAAGTACATTAAATTTACTTATTGATTATTTCCATTCACTAAAAGTATTTTTCTACTGCTGTTTTGTTCCTATTTTAAGTCTTAAATTGCATTACCAACCGTTTTGCTCTTGCCATCAAAGTGTTGTTGTTGCATTATTTCTCTCTGATTTTTATTCCTTTTCTCTTCCATTTCTATTAAACTTCTAAAAACTTGCACCATATGTCTTGTGTTATTGTTTACACTACAATTGTTGGCACTCAAGTCACGTAAATAACTTGACCACAAACAGCTTTCAATTTACAAATATTTACATGCATATACAAGTGTGGGTAGACCCTGCAAAGAAATATCAAAGTAGTCAGTAAAAATACTAGTATACAACGAAAATTTTCTGCTTGAAATAATACTGGCCAGAAAAAGTTCAGTCGGTATTAGAATACGACTAAAAATTTTCATATCATTTGTAGAAGCGAAACAAGCTGTAGATAATTATTTCTTTCGTTTATTTATTTTAGGAAATATTTCAAAGATATAGCTTCTCTTTTCCATTCCTAAATCGAGTTTTCTCACTGCAAAAATAATGAAAAATGATAATGATGTACTGTCGAGTCCATTTTTTTTTTGCCAGAGGTTTTTGTGCACATTTGAACTACCTTTTCCGAACTAGTATAACACTGGAACCATTATACTGTAATCTTAGCAGTACATTTCGTTCGATTTTGAACTACCTCTATACAAACTAGTGTCTGACGACTAGTAGGTCTGGTCGGTATCTGACTATTGACCTCACGTAAGACCTCGTCATGTTAAAAATACCAATTGCTTATATGGAAATATTACGGATAAAGTTGTTTTCAAATAGCTTTTATAGGTTTTATGCAGGGGATCTTACAGAGAAGCACTTGAAAGCCAACAAATATTTTTTCGAATATAAATACAAAAAGGGCTCTGATTTAGAGAACTATCTACATATATATAAAACTTCTTTTTTCAATCGAGGCAATCATCGAGACCTCTTAAAATGGAAAAAACAAGACAAGCAATTGGAACCTCACTTGTGTACCGAATTCCATATATGACCCAGCTTCAACTACTCGCGTTCTTATTCTCAGAAGAGAAGGTTATGAGTGAGTATGTATCTATGTATGGATGTAGGCACAAGCAAAATTCCAAGTATCAGCGGAACTTGTTTGCTTTTCCAAGTGAATACGTAAATCGCTATTAAAGTGCCCTTTTGTAAATGGTTCTTATTGCGGGTGTTGTATACAGCTTTGCTTGCAGAGAGTAAGTAAGTCAAGGTTATGCTTGAAGCACTAAAATGCATGCAAAATGTAAGTTTGGTTTTGCTAAAATTTATGATTGACTTGGATGGCTGGCTATTTATACAAGAACCATTCAAGCCAACTCAAGGGCTGTAAAAGTAAAATTAATGATTTTTATATGAAGTTCACTGTCTTGATTATGATGTGAATAGGAAAGAAGACGACCTTAAGCTCTAAGTCGAAAGTGATAAAAATAATGAATAAAGTCGCATAAAATAAGGTACCGAAAGTATTCGGCTGTCCTTTGTACCGATAACACAGTGCTACAAAAAAAAAAAAGTAAATACACCCATCAAGCGACCTAGCTAAGATTGTTTATCTAGTCAAGTCTAACACGAAACGGTATTTGAAAAATCCGCTACACCCTCAACGTTTTTTTTATTGTAAAAAAACCATTTTTTCAATTTCTACTTAAAAAAAAATTCACTAAAAAATCAATTTTCAACCGATTTAAAAATTCTCAACGGTTTTGGGTAGAGACACTTTCAAAATATATAAGTATAGTGTTTTATTAATGTGAAAAGAGTATGATATGTTTTTTAAGCCAAATGTTGAAATTTTTGGAAATTTCATCCGGTTTTCCAGTTTCGACGTAATTTTTTTGCCACCAATTAACAATTAATGAACCTCTTTGGGCATGTGTCGTCGAGAGACACTCACTTCTTAATTATACCAGTTTTGAGTTTTTGAAAAGGACTTTAAATTTTACGTTATGAAGCATAATAAAAAACCTAACACTCCAATTTCCAGGGGCACCCCGTGTAAGTAAAAAAACGGGCTTACTGTTAGGGCATCAATTATAGTTTTAAACAATAAATAGTGATTTTTCACTATGGTTTGATTCATAATTTCTTGATTCCATGAAATTTTACAATATTTTTTTTGACACCAGAAGCATTTTAGGCCATTTTAGAGCCAACATTTATGGGATTAGGCTGCATAACTTGAAAACTTGAAGTCATTTTCAAAATCGTTGAGAATTTTGAAATCGGTTAAAAATTGCTTTTCAGTCAATTTTTTTTAACTAGAAACTGAAAAAACGGTTTTTTAACAATAAAAAAAAATTTAAGGGTATAGCGAATTTTGCAAATACCGTTTTGTGTTACATTTCAATCGAAAAACAATCTTAGCTAGGTCGCTTGTTGAGTGTATTTTCACTGTAGCACAGTGTAATGTGTAGACTTCTTCTTTTCAAGACTTGTATGTATGTGTCAATACCGCCATGCAAACAATAACCACGCAGATAATGAACCTCTGAGTAGGTAAACGGAGTCGTTGGTTGCCATTAATAAATGACACATTTCAAGAAAGTGATGTCTATCTACTGACAACTAATTAATTAGCTGTCGCAGATCTCAGACTAGTGTAATTAATTGATATAAAATGTAATTCTCTTAAATACTTACATACGTACTTCTATGTGTATGTATATAACACTAAGATGTTATAACTTTACTTTCATTTTGTGTAAATATATGTATGTACATTTAGACTTGCTGTTGTTTACATCTAGAAGCATTTATGATACGACCTAATGATGGTTTTAATTAAATAAAGTAAATTATCTGGTTAATAGGTTTTTATTTGCCCACTGTACATACATATGTACATACATATATTTAAATCACTCATATGAGCACTTACTTGAACTTAAACTTCTGTTTAATTTGTTTAAATAAGGGTTATCAAAAGATTGCATATTTTTAATATACACAATGGGACTTTCATCTAGAAAATCCTAGAAGGTGGCTTGATTTAGAAACCGAAACTAAAATATGAAATATAATGTAATGGTCTGCGTGTGCATGGAATATGTAAATATTAAAATATATTTGACGTTGTTGTATTCATGAATCTCTTAGTTATTCTTATGCAGACATGCATCTTTAACAGTTTGCTTTGATTTTCCTCTTCGTTGTGCTTTATGTCTAGACTTGATCAATATAAATTTTTCTTGACCTTCATAAATACGTCACTTCGAAGAAAATGAAATGAAAGTGTTTTCTAGGTCATGTGCGTGTCAAGCTTAGTTGAATGAAATGACTGAATGTAATTATTATTGTTAAAAAGAAATATATAGAGGTATATATTCACTTCCGGATATAAAAATATTATTGAGCTGATGAAAGTAAAAATCTGATCATCTTTCTCTCGAATATTCATAGAGCCATCTCTTCAGGACGCGATAGTAGACTAAAAGGATGTTTTTTAGTCCTTCGATAAAGGACTCTACTTCTCAATTGTGCACTCAGTCCCAATTTTTTTGCTATCTCAATAACAATAAATGAATCTGAAGCACTTGAATTGCAGCCATAAACATCGAGTGAAAGGCAAACAAAAGTGAGCGGGTTGGCTTGCACTTTTATTTATTCACTCTATACAAAGAAAGGTATGGTGAAATCGCAGTTATTACATACATTCTTTATTGTTGGCAAACGCAACGTGTGTGTTTGTTCACACAATGTTAAAAAGTAAAACATAAAAAAATATTCATTTAATTAGTGTCATTTTACGTTTCAATCCACTAACATTTACTTTTTTCATTTCCCTCTTCTTGCTTTCATTTAAAGATTGGTGATTCAGTCTGTTTTAGGTATATTTTCTCAAAATTAAAGAGCTGAATGTAAAACAATTTCATTGAATTTTATTTCGAAGATTATTTGTTAAATAAAGTTCATAAGCAATGGAAATGATTTGTAGATATTTTACACAAATTCATTGCTTAGCTCAAATAGTGTAAAAAAATTTAATACTTACAACTTTTAAAATCGCTTATCTACTAAAGCAAGCATTTACAACAACGAACGCTTATTGTGTATTTAACTTTTTAGCTTTCATATGTGCTCTACAGGGATTTAATTTGAACAAAATAGAAACATTCTTACTGTATTATGAGCTTATTTTCAACTTCAATTAACACTTTCATAACACAGTAAAATTAACTAAAAACTTTGTTGCACCAATATTTATACGATAATATACAGATATGTATATACATTATCCGAAAGTTTTTCGTTTTTCGGTAATTATTACAAGTTTTGCTACTCAGTGTGAACGATTGTAAGTAGCTATAAATGCCATTATGTATCCATAGTATTGCTGAGCAATGAATTGCAATTCTGAGTATGAGTTAAAGTATGCAATTGTAGCTAATTGCACACTACCCCGCAACTAGTATGTCTCTCACGCAAACTAGTCAGCCAATAGTAGCCGAGTATGAAGGATGTGTGTTTAGCTCTCCTGCGAGATTTTATTTGTTTGAACTTAATAAATCGCTTGGCTAGAATTTTTTAACACTTCAACAATTTCAATAGATTGCTCCACTTTAAGTGATAATTTGTATAATATAATCTCATTTTAACTAGTCTGTTACCAATTATGAATAACACATTGAATATTTTCATATCAACTATCTGGCTTGATGTTTACTTGCGGCGATTACGGCACTCTATAGCGCCATTGTTTGAAAAATAAAATGCACGACAAACATATTCTGAAAGCCATTTGTGCATGAGTTAACTATAGTCATGTAGCTGGAAAGGGTGACTTGCTTTTTTTGGTTACATGTAAAATTCTAGTCACATATGTATGTATGTTTGTTCATGAGGTTGGTGTTCGAGTTGAACTTTTGTTTACCGAGTGCGGTGTTTTGTTGCTGACAAAATATTTATACGTCGTTGCGATGAAAAGGAAATTTGTTTTATGTGTTTAATTATAATGTAGCATAGTCGATAATATAAGCAAATCTATTAAAGAAGGAGGAAACTCGTCGTAATCATTTTATATAATTCGTACTTTCAGGAAGGAAATTCTATTTATTTGGAATAAGGAAAAACATATGACTTCATTGGCACCATTGGCTCCGAAAATTGTACCGTAAGTTCCTGCTATTTGAACACTTTTTGATGTAATACGTCTATAGGATTCAGAATAAAGGCACTAACAGGATTTGAGCAGCTGGATCTTTGAGTATTATAGATAAAAGTTATTCGTAAGATCACTAAGGGTTGGCTACAGCGAGTGCAAACTTAATGATTGGCATATATCAACGAATCTGTGATATCTAGGCCATTTTATGTGAACAAATGAAGATAGTCTGACTTAGAAGATCTTCTTAAAGGTATCATCTACGGAAGCAGTATAGGAAAAAATACCTGAAAGATTAAATAAAGTGGGAACGATTTGAGATTCATTGTCTTTTACAAATCGCAGTCTTAGAAAATAAAAAAAGTGTCCCCTAGCCGATTTTGTCCAGTCTAACAAAACAACGTGTCCAATTGGTAGTAACTTTTTGACATAAAAGAAACAATAAACGCATTTGTGTATTAGCCGAAACTTTATATTTGATAGACTCAAACTGGAGTAACAAGTGTAGTACTCTCTGGACGCATAAAAGCCACGAGATTCTAAATTATTATTCGATGACTAAGTCATGCCATGCAAATTATTAAAAACGCTTCATTTCACCGCAGAACTTATTCTTCCTTGGTATTTCCAATTATTGGTGTTACCAAGCCATTATATAGCTTAAGAACTTAACAACAATGTTAAAAGTGAACAACAGTGTTCTACATTCTTAATTAATTAGCAATGATGATAGAAATAAAGTTATGAAATTTATTGCATTTCACGGCTAAATTGAGTTATCGCCCTTCAACGGCCATTACTAGCAATGGATGACGGCGTTGTTATTTTTATTGAGTTTATGGCTTGATCAGGGATAATAAAATGAAATTCCACTTATAAATATTTGCTTACCATTTGTGTTAATTTATTTTTGTTATTTACACGTTAGTGGAATTTACAAAGCCACTGGAACATATTATTTAAGTAAATTACGTTATTTGGTTGAAGATTTAGGGGCAGCCCAAGGATCTTCATTACTATTTACTGTCGCATTTGTATTCCTCTTATCTAAGCATAAATTAATGCAAGTTATGGAAGGTTCTCCTTCACAGCAGTCTTGATATAAATACATTTTAATTGCTGTTAGTTTCTATGTACATATTATGAAATAAATTCGATTTGCATTTCAAAATCTAAACAATTTTTTATAGCTAGCAAAAGGGACTTCCTACATTTAGTATGCCTTGCTCTAAGTTCATTCTATTGACGGTGATGAAGAAAAGCAACAAATGACACTGTCGATAGCTCTCTTACTGCCCCTTTATATCACTCAATTTGGTTAAGAAGTCTTCATACAAATCCGTCTGTTTTTAGTAAACTACATTGGTTTCTCACACTTTCATCTTTCCTTAAGCATTTCTTCTTTTACTTGTTAATAATAAACTACAGTTTGCACAAACAGCTGTTAACTTTTTCTATTTGATTTGAATTTGAAGCTGATTGTTGTCATGGCCATCTGTGTTGCCATATTGAAATTTTAATTTACTAATGGTTTAATTAGCCATTTTTCACTTGAATAACATTTGTCACACAAAATAGTTATAGTTGAAATAATTCCAGTTTTTTTACTACAGGGTATGTTGATGTTTGTGTGTGTGTGTACAGTTAAGCTGTTTCATTCTAGGGGACCTTTGTTTGTGAATAAACGTAGCACAAGCAATTTATGTAGCTATTTAAATCCTGAGTTAGCTGGATGACTTGTTGTTAATTGTATCATGATTGTTGTGGTTGAAAGTAAGAATGGAATTACATTAACACCGTTTGAGTTTAAGTTGAACATTTGTTTACTGATTGCGTTGCTTTTTTGTTGACAAAATATTAACACACTCTTAACTTGAATAGTAAATTTGTTTTCTGTGCTTCATTATTTTGTAGAATAGTGAGTAATAACAGATATTTCAGTGCTTTGTTTATTTAATTGGGTAAATAGAGCTTATTTATGCCAAAGGAACTTGAAAGGTGTTGAATACAATTTTTAACATTACTTGCAAGAAAGCTGTTACGGTGCAGTGAAATAACGCCCAAGGAAATAACGCCCATGGGCGTTATTTCCCACTCAAAAAGGAAATTACGCCCATGGGCCTTATTTCCTTTTTAAAAAGGAAATAAAGCCCATGGGTGTTATCACCTTTTGCTGATGGGTGTTATTTCCTTTTTCGAAGAGAAATAAAGCCCACGGACGTTAAAAACGAATTAAAACAAGCTGATTCAAGAATTAAGTATATTGTTTTCATTATTTCAATAAATTTTAACATATTTGTTATGTTTTTATAAGGCGGGGTGCAATAGCGCCTTGTGAAATAAGCCCTTTAAAGCCTTATTACACTATTGAAAGTGAAATAAGGCCTTTATTTCAAAAAAGGCTTTATTACACTTCGAGCCTTAAAGGCCTTATTGCTCTTCCATCATGAAACAATAATATTCTAATTCTTTTTGTATTTTATTGAATAGTTACACACAAATTTCACGTTAACCAAAGTGGGAAACGTGGCACGCGGAAGGACATCACCGTGGCGGTAGCCACGGCTATGGCACACACCCGGAGTTGGAATGGCGTAGCCCAGGGTTATTTTTTGAAGCGCGGCCAAAGGCCGCCTACGCGGAAAGGTGTTCTGCACTTAAAAATCGTGGATCGGGCCTCCGTAACTATAACCCGAAGGGGGAAAAGCAATATTTTGTTTCTGTGAAAAGTTATTACTGAAAAACCGAAAATTGACCCGGGTCCGATCCCCAATTCGGGGCCCCATCCACGTTTTTTATGTGCAGGACACCTTTCTGAGTAGGCGGCCTTCGGCCGTGCTTTAAAAAATAACCCTGGGCTACGCCATTCCAACTCCGGGTGTGTGCCATAGCCGTGGCTACCGCCACGGTGATGTCCTTCCGCGTGCCACGTTTCCCACTCTTTTCTCACAGGGTAATTTCTGAAAAAATGCTAATCAACAGTTCGTGTTGCTCGCGTAAAATCCTATGGGCGTTATTTCTCTTTTAAAAAGGAAATAAGAGCCATGGGCTTTATTTCTTTTTGCAGATGGGCGATATTTCCATTCAAAAAGGAAATAACGTCCATGGGCGTTATTTCCTTGGGCGTTATTTCACTGCACCAGCTGTTACTCAAGTCATTTAGGACCAGGGTACTTTGCTTTTGAAAACTACAGGTACGACATCATCTGGCCGCTTTTTTGGTTATCAAAAACATATGAAATGGTATAGTTATATTGTGGCCCGAAATCATACACTTTCTCAAATTAATTTATTAATAAGATCAAGTATTTGTAACTACAAAATTGTGGCATTGTATTTGCAGCGCGAAGGAGATATGGCATGGGTGGATTTTCTACTCCTGTGGCGGCAGTTATACTAAAAAACCGCAGGAGGAAGATTGGAGTTCAGGAAAAGTTTTTCATTTAAAATACCACATTTACTACAAAACCTGAACAGTTTTAGATGCCTATCTCTTTACTTGGGAACACAAACAAGTTGAATTTGTCTCAGCCCAAGTATCTATTGGTTTTTAAATATAGCAATACAGTATACCAAGTCAACCATCGAAGTGAATGTGGAGAACTATTAGAACAAACCGCATATATGTATGTCTGTACGTTCAACTGATATCTATGTACCCAGTCCCTTTTAAATCAACTGTGCACAATTATCAGCTCCGTAAGTATACATGTGAGCTGCCAATCTAGGTTTTTGCATTTATTGGAGTTTTTATGTGACTCTCATGCTCGAATGTACTTTACTAACAAACTGACAATGTTGATGACCTCAATGTATAAAATTGTTGGTGTCAACGCTATAAAACAGCAAGCCATCGAAAAGTTAAGAGCATTGACACTTAAAACTAGTCAGAGTACATACATAGTTGCATCGTAAAAAAGCTATGTCTATGTATATGTTTGTGCACATTGTTTTGCAATATGTTCATGTAGTGTATTCTCAACTGGTCAGTCTGATGGAATGACATTTTTTATGCCTAGCTGGTGCAGCAAAATGGTGATATCTAAAATGTTTTAGCTAGATTACTTTCAAACTCTTTTTTGTCTTCGTAATTTTTTAGGTTTTTTTTTTTTTGCTGTACTATTCTGATGGAAACTCGATTTTTCAATAAAATTTCGTTTTCTTCTTTTTTCAGGAAATCTATCGATACATGAGTGTTCATGGTACACTTGAAAGCGCAGGGGACATCAAACCGTTGTCTGATTTTAATTCAGCTACCGGCTACAAGATTCGTGTTTTACTGCAATGATAATAACCCGCAAGATTTAGAGAGCTTAGCAGATATGAAGGGGACATATTGGTAGACATACATACATATGTATATGCCAAAGCAGACAAAGTTTGAAAGATATATCACTAGCCTTCACTGATACCAAGATAGCCAAATATTTAAATATGAGTTTTGGTCCTGATTGAAAAAGGTTAAGGCGTGCAGCATAGTCGTCAAAATTCAGATAAGACTTGGAAAGTGTGAATGTTAATTTTGTAAAGCGTTCTTTTTAAATGTAAAAAAATTAGAGAAAAGCCACATATGTAGCTATTCGGATGGGACTATTTTGGAAGCTACTAAATTTTAATTACTACGAAACGGTAGTACTCAGTTGGCCATTAAGAAGAGAACTTTCTTGAGAAGTGAAATTTACCAACTTCGGAAATAGATTATGTCTTATAAATAAAGTGTTTGTTTCGAATTGTTCCACATTTATTATTTTCTATAATAATAAGTTTGCAGAAAAATTGGTAGTGAACTCGAAAATTTAATATTTTTTAAGGCTATGATCTGGATTTTGCTTAATCCTTTCAAACTGTTGAAGTAATCACTTTTTGGCGCAATTGGTTTTTCTATTGAATTAAATTCTTCACACAAAAGTCGCAAAGGAAAATATGCATGACAGTGGCTATTATAAAAAGTATGGACACTCTAGTGCACAAGTTTTACAAGATGACTATATATGCCACTTATCTCAGTACGCTAAATGCTCTAGATAGCCGGAAAATCATTCAACTCGTAATTTCGTAAAAAGTCAGTTCAAAATCTAACGGCTCATTGTAAGCAAAATAACTGAAATGAAATGAAATTTTTGACTTTTTGAGTTTACAATTATCTAAATCACAAATAAAAGTTAGCAAAGCATTCAAGCAGTTGCCGTTAGACATGAAATGGTTGAATGAACTTTTTACACAAACATATAACTTTCTTTATAAACTTGCTGAAAGTAAAATAAATTGAAAGTAAACATTCTTTACGTTAAAATTAAATACATTTATGAGCTTGTAATATATGTAGATGCAAATGCTTGTGTGATATTAAACGTCAATGTTATCTTATCAGTACATAATATTTTAATCTAAAGCAAACAAAGCAGCTTTCAGTCTGTCTTTTTGGTCTAACTCATGATGTAGTGAGTGACTTTTGAATTTTATTATATAAAATTTCAGTTATAATAAACACGTGCAGGTAAATTGAATCTGTTTTTGTAGCTTTCTGTGAAGGCTTTAGACTTTGATAGAGGAAACAGAAAATTATATACTTCGAAACATTAACTAGCTGATAATCTCTGAGAGTTAGGGTAGTCAAAAACCACAGCCATCTACGTATGTGTGCACAAAACGTTCCGATTTACAAGAAGGTTTAACTTTAAACTGTTTATTTTATAAATTCCTAGGAGGCCTGTGAACTTGAAGAAAATACTTTTCAATTCTACAAACAAATCTTTTAAAGTACTTGAACCTGGTAGGAGGTAGTCACCAAACTTATTGTTTAGTTAAGATTTCATGTCATCAATGTCACTTGGTTTCAAACCTCAGTAAACTTTTTATAAACTTCCAGAAGAATTTTTTAAACAATTTCTCTTTTTAAAGTTTTTTTCAACTTAAAATAATTTAAATACTTTTGAGAAACGTTTTATATGAGAATAGCTTTAAAAATTGATATTAAGGTACAGTATATTGAATGATTTCAATCTACCTTGACTCATTTTAGGTATTCACACTAATTCCGTTAAGCCATTGGTCAAAGGATATTATTAGAATAATATTAGAATATTATTTTCCACGAAGTTTTAAGAGTGCATTGGTTTTACTCTCAGGCGACTCCCAACAAAAATTATCGACATTGGTGAACGTTCTATTTGGCGAAGTTTTTTTCAATCAATGTTCCACTCGACTCATCATTTTTGCCATGATGAGTGTAAATTATGCGTGAATACTGAGTTCATAGGTAATCATTAGATATATCGGAGTTTAAGTGTGAATATGGAAAATTAATGTTTTTGCACCGGGTAGAAAAAAGCGAAGTATCAAAAGCGGCACTGCCACACCTTTCGGAGATAAGATAGCAAATTTTAAAATCCCCAGTATAAACTTTTTGACACTTTTGTATTTTTTTGGAAAGTGACAAGTGCAAGGATTATTTTCCAACAGTGATTTGCAGGTATTCAAATAACGTATACTCGTATTTATCCTTAATGTTATCTATGAATATATAGATAATTGAATTGTTGGTTGGAAAATATGAGAAGACGACAACTTGCTTAGGTTACTCCGACGTTATCGCTGTCAGGGCTTTTTTTTTCGTACTTAAATCATTTTCCTATCGTCTTGGACTAAACGCTTCGCTTGGATTAATATTCGCATAAAACTAAGTTATATGCATATAGTATCTATAAGTAAAAATTTGTGTATTTACATACATGGAAATATGATTGCATATTTTGGGGTCATAAAGTAAAAAAGGCGTGGTGCAATGTGCACTGACTGTAGCTGGCAATTCAATTAGAGCATGTAATTCAACTGCCAACGTATTCAGCTTAAACTCGCAATGTAAATTCATGCTCAAATAAATAAATGTAGGCAATAGCAAGCCGTTTGCGACGAAGAGTGAATACATACATGTATCTGTTTACTCAGCTTGTGATACGCTACTGAGCTACTCTGACACTTGCCGCCTTTGCCATACATCATTGGCTTTCACAGCTCAATCGTTTGCTACATTCAACTTAATTCCGGTTCAATTTTTTGAATTTGTGTATCCACATTTTTGGGCGGAGTTTAAGCGGAAATTTATATTTGTCCCTACTGCTATACCAAATTTTGTAGTAATTGCTTTCAATTAAAAGGCAAACAAGCTTATTGAGTCCTGAGTAGCAAGAGCGACTTGTGGAAATTAGTTGAAATGTTGATGAAAAAACCAACGCGAAACATAATTTAATTTTGAAAAATAGTACAAGATATTTTCAAAAAGACTGAATTAAGAAATTAGTCAACATCTACTTATTGCATTTCAGTTTCTAGTAACATTACTGTTTCTTCAGCATCGACCAAAACCTGTAGCTCGTGCATTGTATAATGCATTTTTGTTAATGTACTGTTAAATTAGTATTATACCTCTTTGTAAGAATTGCACCTAGTGTAAGAAACAATGTGGAAACACCGGCATTAATTTTAAAAAACAACTTAGATTGTTTCTCTGCGTAACTAAACTTTCATATATATGGAGCAAGAAACTGTGGACACATACTTACTTCGGGATCCAACAAAAGAAACAAAAAACATATTTTTACATACATACATATATTTTGTGACACGAAAAATATTTGGTTAAGATTGGATATAGTATATTGTATTTTTGGAAATTTTTTTAAACGTTCCATCAAAACTTGCTCGCATGAAAAAAAAATAAAAATTACTCAACTTTAAGAGCTTTTTTTAGAAGCTCATAGCAGATCATTTATCTGGGATAAATTACCTTTCCAACAATATGAAACACATTACCATGCGTGACAATGAATTTTATGATTTTTGCCCGCTCATACAGCACTATGGGACGTCCCGAAAAATATATCTTACAAGGTAAGTTTAAATCAGTCAAAAAATGTCTGCTAAAAGTGTGTACGATGAGAAATGCTTAGTTGTCTTTCTGATATCTTTTCTTACTCCAAATTATGTATTTTTGTATATATCTAATTCGTACTTGACCATGTTTAAAAACTCATTAGATCTCTCACAAAAATAATCTTAATTTAAAACTACCTTGAACTCAGCTAAAAAAGTGTGGGTGGAAGGCCTCGCTGTAATTTATCTTTTAACTCAAACAGCACCCAGTTTACAAAAAGAGTGCACATAAATAATATTTCTAAAAGATGTGTTACAGGCTAAGAGATACGAATATGTACATACATACATAATGCGCTGTAGTTGTGATTCCAAAATCAAAAGACATTCACAAATTTGTGTAAAAGCATTGTTTATATGTTTTGTGTGCTTGTGGCTTTTATGCGAGCTTTGAGCTGTTGTTGTTACTTGTGTTACAACTACTAAGGCTACTGCTTGCATTCCTTGTAAGTAGTGTTTGTTGTTATAATTGCATAGTATTTACCGAATATGGACAAATAAAAAATTACTGCTGCAGAAAAATTAAAAGCGCCATTCATATTATTTGTTCAAGTACATTACACAATTTTTTAAAAATTGTTGCTTGCATTCCTCCAAAAATAAAAATAATATGTGATACGCATCGAAAAAGCAGGGACAAACCCGTTTTTGGTAGCTTCTTAGAAACTCCTAATAAAGCGAAATCTTTTCAAGGTGTGTTATATTTAACTTAGGGAGCTTAACTTTTTAACGCCATATGTATTTACTAGTTGATCTTTTGAAAAAAAAGGTCAGAAAGGCAAATATTTCACCGGTTTCCTTATCATAAATAAGGATGACAGACCCACCCCTCATCCCTGCCGAAGATAACGCCCTCAGTACTCGTTGAGTTCTTTTTTTTCATTTTATTTATAAATCTTCACTTTACCGACTAACGCTTGGCCACCAACTAATATGCAGCCACCGATCACCGTAAAGTGAATATTTTAGATGATTCTTGACAGAGGAATGTGTATGTTTCGTTGCTATTTTTTTTTGACTCCGGCTGGACGTACATAAATACATAGCGAGTTATGTAGAACTTTAATAGCATTGAAAATACGAAAAGTTAAAATTAAATTAGGTTACGCTTGCCTTTGCTCACTCATTCTCTGCAAGTGAGTGTAAAAGTGCATAATTAGTAGTCTGCAAAATTTATACCTGCTAACTAATTAAATGTACAGGCCAGTGTTGGGCAAAATAGTGCTCTCACATTTTGTGGCAGTACTGCAGGGTGGTTGTATGTTGGTGCACAGTAATTGTGTGGTATCACCGACGTTGACCGCAATCCATGTTTTTAAAATTTGTGGCCGTGATATATGTCAGTATTGTTTGGTCAGTCCATAACCTTTAAATTTGGCTACCAGTAATTTTAGATTCAGCACAGATAACGTCAACTCAAGATACTTGAAAAACTACTGTAAATGTTAGAGCCAACTGCGTAAGCTAGCTTTGGGCTTTCAACAAAAGTGAGAGCGAGTGAAATTCATTAGCTAAACGAATGAAAGGTCTGACGTAAAACAATTGGCTGTTGTGTTAAAAATATAATATAAATGTTGTGTATAAAATATAAAAAACTATTTTTTATTTAAAAAGTCAACGATCTATAGCCCTCGTACATTTTATCGAAATAAAAATTAACAAAAGCATTAATGTGGTGCTTAAACTTTAAATATTTTGAACAAGTACGTTCTTAAACAACCTTGAATAACTTAAATTTGGTTTCAAATAGGAAAAGAAATTTTAAAATAAGTGATTAAGCAGTACTTTGCTCACGTTAGTAAACAAGCAAACAAACAAAGTACTAATGAAGCGAAAGCTGTGAAAGTATATACTTAATAGATAAAATCGAATGAAATTGCACTTATTATCCAAAAAAGTGAAACCATTCAAGTATAAAATTTCATTCGAAAATAATTTCTATGCATTGAGGGGTATAGGGTTCAAAAGCAGCATCAAAATAACATTTTTTATAATGCATAGCTTTGGAAGTATTCATGCTATCCGATTGACAATCAGCCAGGAATGGAACTTCATGATAATATGATAATATTCAGCAATCCCAGAAAAGGGAAAAAATAGGTGTGGTCGCTGATATAATGATTAATAAATTTACAAGTTTAAATTTTTTTTTTTTTCAATGAATGATCTTATGTTACAAAATATTACTCTCCCAATAGCAAAGTAAACATAAATAAACATTCAGTGTTTAAAATGATACTCAAGCAAGTTTGGTACACCATGGCGTATGAGCAACATTTTTTTCACGAAATGGTTGGTTGAAATGAAATTATTTAATATCCCAGCTAACCAAAGTCGGATCACACGGATGATGGTATTTCCCATTTTTGGATAATTTTTTTATGTTTATATATATTTCTGATATATAGGAGCAAGAGTCATAACTAACAATTTTTGATGTCATACAGGGCACTTAATTGACTCAAAAAAGACTCATATACATATGAAGCATTTTTGGACTAATTTGTAATCATTACAAAATTCATAAGATGCACATTTTGAGCTTCCTTATTATCCCTTTTTGATATTGAAAATGGGACAATAGAATTGGGGAAATATTTCTGAGCCTTCACTTGAAAAGAAAAAAAACACCTTTCAATACATTTTGTAATGCCAATTTTTTCTGCATACCTATACACCAAGTAGGGAATATCTAGGAGACAATAATAATATTTCAAACTCAAATAATTGTTAAAAATGCTTTAGCTAGTCATAGAAGGTTAAATAAAATTTAGAAAAAGGCAAATCAGGAACGGAATCATTGCTATAAATCAATTTTTATTCAAATAAATTTTTTTGGGTTGGACCAAATCGCCATTACGACAATCGGCAGTACAGAAGGATATCGGGTTCATACAAAAATAATATATTTTTTACTATATTAAGTGTTTCAATGAGGCACAAATAATAAATACTAAGGCTTAGTTGTGCTTTCTTATAGAGATATTATTTTCTTTCCTCTTTTAAGAATCAAAACACTTTTTCCCAACTTTTAGTTAGCTGGGATGCATGGATTCTATATAAATAGAAAAAGTAAGAGGCAGCTGCCGATAATGGCTGAATTCAATAAAAAAAATGTAGTTATGTGGAAAAAGTTTAAATTCAGTAAAAACTTTGAATATTTGCACTTTGTAAATTCATGTGTGAAGCTGTTCATTGCTGCAGAAATTCTTTTGAAAAAAGTTGCCTTTTTAGCTTTTATGCTATAAATAAGCTGGCAAGTTGATTTTTAAGTGTGCTTTGTATTCTTTGTTTTTTCTTTTGTATGTGTGTTCAGTTAATGTTTTTTAATGTGTATATGTTATCACACTTCATTAAGCACTTTCCGCTTCACTCTCCTTGTTGTGCCCCAGCAATTTTATATTAAACTTGAGCATTTAATGTTAAATAGCAAAATTTGTAAATTTAAACGTCGCCAGCCTTTGCTTAGAGTCATTTAAGTTGTTACCCAACGAAATGTGGTACCATCGTCTTCATAATACCAACTACAAGATATCTAGCTGTATCGTCAGTGGCTTGTTTACCACTGTCTAAACTGCCCACTTCCTTTCTCAATTAACTACCTACAAGCTTTCAATTCCCAAATCTGTTCAACATCGCCAGCCCGATTGTGTGGTGCTACAATTTTGTGGTACTTGGCTGCAAAAGGATTTTCATGAATTTATAAACTATTCAAACTGTTTGTTGCAAGTTTTCCCAACTTTGTATTTGAACATGCTATAGGTTCAGGGAAGCACAACTCAGCATAACAACCCGTCAAAGGCAATGACCGCCAACAATGTTAAATGGATTTAAGTTATACTATGTATAATCTTAATATTACAGAAATTTAATCAAACATTCATTCATCGTGGCGATAGAAATGTTGCACAAATCCTTCTAGATTTGTTTTAATACATATTTATGTATATTAGAGCAGACAAATTCACTCATAGTATAGCAAAGAGTAGAATTTATAATTACGCTGCTGGAAAATATGCTGCTCCCTTGATACTTCCCTAATTCCGTTTGTGGTTTCAGTGAATAGCGCTTGCACATATACTCTAGTTAAACTGGTATGAAACTAGAAATTGCGGACTAAAATCAAACTACTCCGAAAGAGGCAAAACTTATAATAAAAGAAATAATAGTCCTGATCATTTCAGTTTACTTACAGGTGGGTCTATCTCTCCCTCTTCTTATACCTACAAACATGGGACCAAAGTCATAAACCCATTTTATGTTCACGACAGTATAAAATCTATAGTTTTAGTTTGTGTCTAGCTTTCATTTGTTATATCAGCTTGGAAGCCATTTAAACTATCTTCGCTTGCAGTGATTTGTTATTGATAATTGTTTGCGTAATATAAAAACGGTTTCCTCATAAAGTGGCTTGAGATTCATTCGCGGTATCTTGAAACTAGTTGGCCTTGTTATCTAGCTACAAACAAAACTGTGTAAGAATCTGTGTTCTAATTTGCTTTTTCGTAGGTATATATGTAAATATACTGCAGAATTTATTTGTGCTGGGCGCTACCATTTTCATCAGTTAGGCAATTTTTGGTTGAAGCCACTTAGCAGTCATTGCTGTCGGGTCTGGTAACTGTAATTAACAGATTTTTGTTTGTGTCACGAACGAGTTTAATGCTCTTATTTTTAAAATAAATGATTTAGAGTTTTGTTTATTCTAAACAGATTCTCCTTTTCATAAGGCGGAGTTATCTATGTAAATATTTAATTTCTTCCAAATAATCTCTAAATTTTGAATAAGATATTTAAGTGCATTTTCCTTCGCATAACAAATGAATAAAATTTATTCTTATTATATAGCAAAAGAAGAATAGTTTTTGAAAAAAATTTTAAAAATTCAAATCAGAAAGATTAAAAAAAAAAATATTCCGTAGTTATATAGCGTATGGGTATAAGAAAACATTAGTCCACATCCTAATGATAGTATTCTTTTCTAACTTTTTTAGATGTAACATTTCTTCTCCATTTCAGGTGTGAAAACAGTCTCTGTTCTTTGCAAAGCAAGAATAACTCCACAGCTAAACAAAAGCAAAATAGTCAACATAAATGCATTTGTACAAATTCATTTGTTTACGTTCAACAAAGTTTGCATATCTTAACATTTGTAAATATGCATTAGCTCATGGTAAGGAAACTACATAGATATCACATTATTTATGTTTATATTTAAATATGTATAAATAACACTCATTATACTTGCGCGCCAGTTTACCTTTCTTGGTTTGTTTGTTTATTCATACTTTTATGAGTTGTTTCTACTTGCAAACTTTAGATCTACCTGAAGAAAATGCTGAGCAAAGTAAATAAAGATTAAAAAACTAGAAGAAAATAGAAAATCATATATTTTCTTTTTATTTTTGAGTACCCTTAAGATACATAAAACAATATCTCTGTTTCAAGTGTTTATAAAAGTATACATTGGGATCTAAAATAATTTTTACTAACCATTCCCCAAACACCATTTTGTAATCTGTTAAATTAAATTGTTTATATACACCACCATAGTTTACATTAGATCAAATACTCACACTTAAAAAAAAACTATTTGATGCTATATTCCTCCAAAAAGTTTCAAGCGGATCTTCTACTATCTATTTGTGATGTGTTGCTTCCTTTCAATTAAGTAATTTTTTGCTGTGAGGGACGACCAAAAAAATGAAAACTTTTTTCAATTACTTTGTTGTCCCATCACTTGAATCAATGACCTTTGATCTGTCGGGCCAGAAACACATGGTGGCAAACGCTTACAGACATTTATACTTACTTGAATATTATAGCAGCTATCAAAAATATCGCCTATGAGATGCTAACTGAGTGAGCTGCTAACGGGGGTTTTTATTTATAAATTCAATTTCCTACAATCACGTGACTAGACTTATGCCTTTTTATTAATTTCAGACATAACAGATACTCCATTATTCATTACGTTATCCTTTGTAAATATCATATTAAAATCAATAACCCATGGTGATTTTGGTTCGAAATAAATTTGATGATGTAATTTATTAAGGTTGGTGAGCTCGTACATACATATGTATGTATGTATGTGTGCACATATGTTAGCAAAGAGTTGTCTGTATTTTATTAGTGTTATTTATTCGTGGATATGTTTATTATTTATATTTTGCCGGTGTTTATTGATGCTTAGTCAGTTTGATTTTTCTTTGTGAAAACACAAGCTAGACTTATTTTTCATTTTCCGCTTAGCAGAGAAAAACTACATTTCTTGCCACTAATATTCATTCACACATAGGTTGGCGCTTCGCCGTCTACACTATTTTTGCAACATTTATAGAAAGGAGTCTGCCAGATAACAACTCCGATGGAAAGACCAAGTGTAGACCGATTCGCGGCTTGCGTTTCTGCGGTGACTCCAATTGTGGCCAGTTGGCACAACGAAGAAATCGCTCAGTCGGCTAGATGGCCATTTAAAGAGGAAGTGACATGTTAATTAAAAAAAGTCATGCGCATAAATCAGTATAAATAAATACATGTGACCCAATGTTCATCGAGCTTTTTTATAAAAATAGAACGCGAACATATGCGAATAATATTATTACAGCGGCTCTGGTAGCCTTGCTGCCGAAGAGTCAACCAAATAGCCAGCCAGTATTTCACTGTCGTTGTCAAGAGTCAATATGGCGTGTCCGTCATTTCCCTTTCAAATTCTTAATTTGCATTCAGAAATTGTTCCAATTTACGGAGGATCACGGTGATGGTTAGTGGTAAAGCGGGTGTTGGCTGAAACGAGCAAAATATTGTGCCACGTAGGGACGCATGTCGCTGCATATAAACTTGCAAAGATGTAGCCACCGGATACGCACACACATACTCATGCATAGCTACCCTTTAAGGAACTCAGTAATTAGTGATAGCAATTTTTGGTTTAGAATCAAGTCTATAGTAAGAAATAATTTAACCGTCAGCTCCATGCTTACATAGATTTTTTCGTTGTTTGTTTTATAGTTATCTTTTAGGTATTATCCTTAAGAATAAACAATTATAACTAATTTTATTTTGAAATAGTTCTTTTTATATTGAAGTGTAATTGTGAAAAAATCAAATTTCATATACAAAGACTCTCAAGAGTTTCTCAATTAAATAAATCAATTTCTAAATATACTTACGGAATTGAGTTCTGATTATCCCTACAGGGGCATCTTGCATCTATTGGAATAAATTTACACACTCCTACATTTGACCTTGACCGTGGAGTTTGTTTAGTTTCAATATTATTCATCACCGCGTTTACCTCATTCTAGTGGAAAACATAGGAACGTTACGATAACGATAACAGATAGCTTACAGCTAGCTCACTCCGAGCAGCAGAAATAGCCACACATATTCCCATCGTATCAAATGGAGCTATCTAAGGTGTTCCAATATTTAAATATTTCTACACTTCTTACAAAACAAACAAAGTGCCCAACAGTAGAGATGTCAGAAAGCAACATGTCAGCCGTTCATAGCTTGTTTAAGAGCTTATACTGATAGAATCGCTAGGTCTACTACTAGTTATTATTTATAGCGAGTTGACATCACAACGATTTGTGAAAATATTCCCGTCAAAAATTCCAGAAAATATGAGTGAGAAGTGGTGCTAGGCAGTTTAACATTGTTGTACCACTTTAATTTCAATTATATAAGGATCTTTTTATTTCTTCTTCTTCTTTAAATGGAGACCCCTCGAAATCGCAGGTCGGTCTCCACTTGGTCCTTCCATCGGAGTGGTGGTCTTAATCTTCCTCTGCTTCCACTGGCGGGTGCCGATAAGTATACCTTATTTGTATTTTTATTTAAGTAGGTAAAATGGTGTTCTATCCTTCCTATTGCTTTTGAATCCCTTGATTTGACGGTTGATCAAATTTTTTTTGCAAACTCGGAATTTTGTCCATGTTGTTGCTCTGTTTCACAATTTTTGTTAGTAGGTATAGTCAAGTGTTGCTAAAGTTAATTCCTTCAATTTTGTACCTGCAAGCTGACAGTTTCCAATAGTGGCTACGTACAACTAGAGCTTCCTGATAACAGTCGTATTAAATTAAATCAGCTTTTGGCCATTTATGCTGAGAGCAAGTCATAAAATTATATGAACCAAGTAAAAACTGTGATTGTATTTGTTTACCGCCAGTGCAACAAAATTAAGTAAATGCTTATCAAATAGTTTCCACAAATAAACAACTATTTTATATGTATGCGGTGAGAGTTTTCATCGCTCATTGCAAACTTGCAGCTGCCAAACATTTAAATATTTACGGAAAAGTTTCGGTGGCAATGCAATATTTGGCAGCATTCAAAAGCACATTGAGGCTCGTTGGCAATTTAAAGTGAAATAAAAAAAAAAAAGAACTGAGCAATATTTTAAGTTTATGTTGCCACTCGAAAATGCTGCGCAGAAATAATAGTTGTTTGCTTAGAAATTCGACTGGAACATTGTCAATTAACCCAACAAGCAAAGCAAACATAAAATATATATACATATAAAAGGCTTACTAAAATAAGTATTAAGCTTTTGAAATTCTGCAGCGTCACGTTGATAAAAAGCTTGATTGTTGTGTATTTTACTTTGGCTCTTTGCATTGATAAATAAAACAAAAACCCATTAAATTTGTTTGCCTTGGACAATTGAAGTCGAACTATAAATATCAAAGAAAATACCTACGGGTCTACTGTCTTGCAGTACAACTTTCCTTAAACTTCCTTAACTTTTTTCTGCTTCAACAGATTTCAGTATTCCCAATTTAAAATATAATATGGTTCAAAATCTAAGCTTTTATATTAATAGGAAGTTTATTCTGGTATCAATTTTTCATTTTCGCTATAGGCAATTTTTAATTTTTCTTTAAAAAAAAATTATATCGTATCAATTATTGATCTTAGTCTATTTCTTCAGCAATATTTAAATAAAATAAGTTTTTCCCCATTGACCTAAGCTATGCTTTGAAGGTGGCAGAACACAATACTTTCTAAACTTATGCTTATTTTGTATGTTTATTGGTTTAGTGAGTTTATTGCTATGTTATTTTTTGGTTGTATATAAATATTTTAGGTAAAATGGCTTTAAATTCAAATTTTATTATGACATAAAATAATTTACCAAAGCACTCGTTCAGTGTACTCAAAACGGTCATGCGAATGTGTTCGGTAAGACAAGATGTAATTATAACTTGTACGCCCACATAAAAATAAAAACTCAACCATATAACTAACTGTTTATGATAGCACTTTCACTTGTTTGTTGGTTGTACATATACTACTCGTGTTTCTATTTTAATACAACAAATATCCACGTAGGAAAATATTAAAAGCTATTCTGCATAGCATTTTTGCTAATCAACTCCATCCAGATGCATTTTGTATACATTTGAGTACTTTATTTCTTATAGCAGACTTTGATAATAATTTCATTCCAAAAAACTTTTTATTTAATCGTGCTTTTTACCTTCACTATTTATTTAAGTTCCATTCAATAATTTTTCAATTTCCTGCAGGGTCATCACAACTCACTAAATTGTATATACCTTACCGTTAAGCATGCACGAGCTGACCTACATAAACAAGCAAGTGAAAGACTCGGCTACCCACACCGAAGCATTCAACCGTAACCACATGTGACGTAAATACACACTAAATGTTTTAACGCTAAACGCCCAAAGATGCAGTAAAACATAGACATCTATTTACAAACAGATAGATACCGATGAAGAGTTCAACAAAGTTAGCAACACATTTTATGCTTTGGTTAATCTAGCCACACTTAAACTATTACTAGCCTACGTTAGTTTCCTTGTGGGAAAATTAAAAATTGAACGTAAACCGATGAGCCCACCAACAAAAATACGCCCACAAAAACAGTGACGTCTACAAATAAAGGTGTCATAGTGAGAGTGAGACCAGACAAACTCGTTATAATTGTGTGGTGTTATATTGGCTTAGATGGTACATGGCGTATGAGCAACATTTTTCATTGAAGTTGGTGGAATTTTAAAGAGCGAAAGAAACTATTTTGCCTGTTTTGTTTGGATGGTTTTTTTTATTTTTTCAATTCACCTTCTGGCGAAACAGTATTTCGAAGGTATGTTGTAATTTTCTACGTCGTTTAAGAGTACTCTAATAAAAAAAAGAAATTATATTCACTCAAGTTTAAAAAGTTTCACTTATCCAAATACCCGGTAGCAGAAAAAAATAATATTGTGTAAAATCTTGCAGAGCCATTAAAGTTTCGTAAACTAAATCCTAATTCGTTAAGCGTCTGAAAAGTAGGCACATAAATATTCTTAAATAAAGGATTGAAGAACAACTGAACTTAGTTAGTAAGTATATGTACTAGGGTGGGTCGATTTGTATGGACGAAAGTTAGCCGATATCACGCTATCGATTTTTGTTTAGCTTTTGTGCTCATGAAAAAAAGTATAACCAAAAAATATTCTTCAAGCCTGCGGAATTTAAATTTTTGTGACTTTTTTCGGTTTTGATTCCTAAGTGTTTTTTATGACCTACTAAAAAAATCATTGGATTATAAGATTTTCAAATATACCTTGTCTGACCCAAAAATGCTCGTTAAAAACGTTGGCGATAACAGTTTTTTTTGAAAAAAAAAAAAAATATATTTTTTAACCCACAATAATGTTTAGACTGGTGGGGTGCTATAAGGCCATCGGCAATAAAGCCATAATGGCTGAATTGTAGCACATTACAAGTATTTTTCCAATTTGCATTTGGGATGGATTGCTCGTTTGGGTTTGTTATTTTTTAAAATTTAGATAATAGTTAATTTCTACAAATATGACCAGCATATTTTCTTAAATATGTCGCAATTATCACTTCAAAAGTATTTAAAGTTATTTTTCTTCAATTCCGCGTCCTTGGATTAACCACAAAACAAATATCCGAAAACACAAAACATTAAAGAGTTACGCTCTTGCTACCAAAAGAGAAGCAATTTGAAGCTCAAAAGAGCGCAAACTCACTCTCTCTTCATGGCATTTATCCACACATGCTCTCAACGGCGGATAAAATGCCGATAAAACTAACTTAGGCAAAAGGCGTGCGACGTTATTAAACTCAAATTCAGTTGTACGTAGCACAGAGCAGAGAAAACAATCAATTTGTAGCACGCGTCTTGCCGCACGAAACATTCAAATCGTTCAAATGCACACATGCATTCATACCTATCTGTATGTAAATCTATTTAGACGTAGCAACCTTAAAAAGTTTACGCGGCTAATGAGCGTGTGGTAGCGAAGTGTATACAAAAGCGAGCGGGTGTAGTGGTGTGGGTGTATGCGCTGTATATTTGTTTGCATGCAAAAGTTGTGCACAGGTGTAATTGCCACTTAGTGTGGATGGCTATGCTTGCATGCGAAATTTGTGAATTAAAAATTTAATAAAACAAATGAATGAAGAGTGGCAAAATAAAGAGTGAAGTTGCAAAGAATGTTTAATGCGTAAAATTAATTAATGAATTATGAATAATTATTTTAAGTGCTACATGAGATGCTAATTGTAAAACGAAATTATCAGCCAACTGCAGTGAAGTTTTCAAAAAAACCTGCTTAAACGAAAACCAAAAAAAGGAGTGTTACTGCCTGTGTAAGAATATGTGAAACAATGTTTATCAACTAATTTTGTAAAAGAAAAATGTGGGCCAAAAGGAAATCTTCATTTCCACATTCCACATATATCCTAAAACCAGTGTTGATGAGTGGTGATTATAACTGAAACGTAAAGAGACGTAATTGTTGGATAGCTAATCGGGTCATGCCTCAACAGTGTAAATGACAGCATTCCCGCTGTTCACGTGCTGAGCTACGCGCTCGTTGATTGTTGCGTGCTGCGCTTTAGCTCGTTAACTCAATTTCAAAAGTGTGTGCATAAGTAAATTAATGTGTAATAAGAAATATGAAAATTTAATCAAAATGTTAGTTGTTTGTGTACTATTTACTTGTAAAAGATACGTGGCGTACCGAAAGTGAAGCTAGAAAGTTTTTATTGGCGTATCGTTAGTTTGTTGTAACGTGAAAATTACAATTATGAAGGCGCCTTGAAAATATGCCTCAAGGGTTTTTATCATGCAAATAATAAAGTTGTGTAGTGTTCAATTATTAGCTGTGTGAATGGTCTCAAATACATAGATACGGCTGTATGTATATGTATGTACGCATGCCTTGTATGTAAAATGCAGCTTGGTTACTCATACGCAGTGTTGACCTCCAAATGCTCGCTGCAGTTGCAAGCGCACTCAAATGAGAAATGGTAATTATAATTTAATTGTGATTTTAGCTTTACGTTGAAGTTTATATGTATGTGTTTAAGTGCATAACATGCCTCAATGTGTGAGTGAGACAAGCATCTGCTACGGAACTCGTGCTGAAGTGCCAAATAAGAATTAGTTCGATGATGACTAGATTTTCACTAGTTCAAACCTTGTCAGTTGTAGCACCATTGAAATTTTAAAATGTGTTCCTCCCAATATTTTATTGCTCTAATTGAAACACACGCCTACGAAACTAATAAAATGAAGTAGTTGATTACTAAGCGTAATTGATATTCCTTGATGGATTATTAAATTATAGAGTGATTATTTAGTTAAAATTTTTGGCATTTTTATAGATAAGTTTCTTATTAATAAATGCTAACTAACCGTCAATTTAAATTCGTTTGCTTTACTGATAAAAAAGAGTACGGAATACAGAACAGCACGAAAGGGCCTTACAGCTGCCCTTGAAATTTGAAAGAGTAACATGGTGGTGGCTTGCGACAAAAAAATCTCTTTGTGAGATAAAGTCCGATTGTTAGTTATTTGAGAGTGCAACTGTTGTACAGTGAAAGTGTAGTGAAGTGTCGAAAGATATGATCAACAAGAAATATTATTGATTAGGTAGCCACCTACAATGCTAAAAAGAATAAACGGCTGAGATAAAATTGGGCCAGCTTTACTTTTTAAACTCTGTTTAAGAATTATTCTGACATGCTTCAATAGCTCAAAAGTAAAAATTGTCAAGTGGTGACCTCCTTTCGCAGACTGGCACACTTTGTGAAATGTATGTGCTGATATATTTTGTGGAAATAGGTTCAGTTCGGGATGGAACTGTGTCGAGCTCTATTCTCTTTCAACCTTAAGCTGTAAAAAAATTAATTTATTTTGCGATTTCTTTTGTTGCACTGCACATTTTCCCGCATATACACATAATTCGTCTAACCCAAATTCCATCACCGCCAGTTATGTTTACATAAATCTAAATTCATACATAAATTAACAATATTTCAGATGCATGTATGTTAGAGCGTAAACTGGCGCATGTAAGAGCAGCGCATTCATGCATACAGCATCAGAAATTTCACGCATAGCTAGCCCAACGCATACCTCGGAGTGCGAGGGGCAACTAAATGTGGTTGCATAACAACAATGTATGTATGAAATATTTTGCGCTCACAATTGGCTATTTTCAAAACTACAAAAGCTGAAAAGTTTAGCAATACAAACATGCTGTCAGTGAAATAGCGCAACTCAACCACAAACCAAATCCCTTGGCACGAAACTAGATTTTACGCTTGTATGATTCACACTTGTGGTGTAAGTCAGCGCTTGTTTAAGCGGAAGCACATTGTTGCAGAATAAGTTGCGTACCCGCCGTCGCATGAAAATTTAAGTTAATAAGAATTGTTCTCAGCGGGGGTCATAAATTGCGAAGGGTAAAAAATCAAAATTAATTCTAATACAAGTATCTGTGAACTTACTCTAGACGGGGAAAAGGTGTTTTTATTTTAGATTCGAAATACCTTTTACAAAAAAGAATAGATTTTCTCAAAACGTTGACAAATTTGACTATACAGAAAATATGTACAATTGAGGACAATATTAAATTCTTAATCTTGGAGTTGATCCAGCACTTTCGAAATTTATTTATAGGTCAAACCGTTTCAATTTACCCTTATTCAGCGTGAGTGCATTCACAATTCGCAACTCCGACAGCTGCGTTGTAATTGTGCTTAATTATGGCATTTCTACACATTCGATTGAAAACCTGTTGCCCACGTACCATCTCCTCATAGTACACATGGTCTGAAAAAATAATCAAGCTTGAGAAAAAATTACAAAATTGAAAACTGAAAGACCAGTTAATACTCAGGTGTAGGTATATAGGCAACGACGTTCATAGGAAGGAACGAGAAAATATTTGCTTTTTATACCTTTCATGAACATGAAATGGTATTATAACTTTGGTCCGATGTTTGTAAGTATGAGAAGAAGAAGAGATAGACCCACTATTAAGTATACCGAAATGATCAGGGCGATGAGGCGAGTTGATTTAGCCATGTCCGTCTGTCCGTCCGTCCGTCCGTCCGTCCGTCTGTTTGAACGCAAACTAGTCCCTCAGTTTTTGAGATATCTCGATGAAATTTTGCAAGCAGGCGCCATTTTGCATAGGATTAATCATTTGTCGGAACCAGCAAGATCGGACCGATAGAAGGCATAGCTCCCATACAATCGATTGTTCCGATAAATGGGTTTTGGCCTATAACTTTTGCAATTCAAAAGCTAGGAACGTAAAATTTTGCAAGTTTAGTACAAATTGTATTTGCAACGTGTGTAGTGAAAATGACTCAGATCGGACCAACATGACATATAGCTCCCATATAATCGATAGTTTCGATAAATGGGTTTTGGGCTATAATTTTTGCAGTTAAAAAGCTAGGAACGTTAAACTTTGCACGTTTGGTACATATTATACATGTAACATATGTAGGCAAAATCAGCCAGATCGGACCAACATAACGTATAGCTCCCACACAATCGATTGTTCCGATAAGTGTGGTTTAGCATTCATGAAAGGTATAAAGCCTTCGGCACAGCCGAAGACAGCCCTTTCCTTACTTGTTTTCTTTGTGAATTGGTATGGGCGTACATGGCGTATGAGCAACATTTTGATGAACGCCTCATAGCATACAAATTAAGGGTGTATTATGTTGCAACACAATTTCGCTGTGAATCTGACAACGCTATGCTATACGATGCTGAAAGAAAACGTTGAACAACAGCAACAGGTAATGCAGGGTTACTAACAAAGCTGAGAATAGGCTACCATAGAGTGACTATTTAAGTTCATGCTGGAGAAGTTAAATCAATGGTAAAAGGCACTGATACAATATATCACACGACATTGCTATTGCTAACGTATCCTGGTGATGCTTATATTATCGAGCTTAGGAAATGCGCCTTAAGTTCTGACTTCTTTTCTTTGCAGATGCAAAATATTGGCCCTGCCATGTAAAAGGACCTGCGGAAAAATTTGATGTTGGCGAAGGAAGAGTATGCTCACATGCTCACATCCGGCTTCATAGGCACCTCAAGCAATGAATGGCAGACAACACACTTTTTGTCTCACACCATACTCACTCTGCCATCACAACAACATGGCTTAACCAAAGTAGCCGCTGAATTATGTCGAAGTCTACAACCCTTATCTCGAAAGCTACAATAACTCCTTTTTCAAATATTTCCAGTGCCCATAATTATGCACCATACCACAAAAAAAGCAACAATAGCTGACTTAGGTGACAGGTTGTTTACATTCGTAGATAGAGAACTTCACTACACAATTATTTACCTACTCATCTCAAAGTGGCATTCATTGCTTAATGAGGCGGTAATTAATAATTGGGATTGTTGGAAGCTAGTCAAACACAAATATTTTATTTGCTAATGCTTATAATATTTAGTGTTAAATATTTATTAGTTTCACCTATATTTATGAGGTGTCAAGTACCTTAAGGATTTCAGTAGTACGTGCACAAAGAAAACTCATTATTTGTTAGTGCTTCGAAGCTCTGTTGCGTAGTGCGCAATGTGTGGGTATGTTGGGTGTTTCCGCTCCTTGTATTTTTTTTTTTTCAATGAAAAAGTGGAACTTACCTACAAATTAATAACTATTCAGCTTACCCGTGTTCGCTGCCATGTATATATGTTGATGTTACCAGAGAAAAAAAAACGCCAGAATAATGACATAGCATTTACATAGTTGCAATTTCGATGTCAAGTCATATACAATCAGATTGTTTATTTTGATAAAATTCTTCTTCTTCTTTGTTTCTTTTTGTACAATAAACTTCTTATCTACTTTTTTTTCGAATATTAGTTTTGAGCTTCCCATTTAAATTCAAAGTACCTGGGTGACCGAGACTTGCTCGGTATACCAAGAGCATAAATTTCCAAAATAGATGTCCAAAATATCGAACACTAACCACAAAAAGTCACTTAACATACAATGGCGACACCTGTTGTGTATTAAATATTCTGGTTGGTATACGCCCTAAAATACCTTTCATTTGATACCCATATTGCCATATATTTAAAAAAAAATCGGAAAGGTGGCAACCCTCTAAGTATCCATTAGTGGCAACATCCAAGTAGAAAATATAAGAAGGAAGCCTACTACTACCAAATTTCATCGAAATCGGCTTAGCAGTTCCCGAGATAGTGGTCGATATCTGAAGGAATAAATAAAATGTGTTCAGGTGGCAACCCTAGGTGGCAATCCTACTCGAAAATATTTTGGTTGGTATACGGCCTAATATACCTTTCAGTTGATACCATTATTGCCATATATTGCTTAATATTTAAAAAAAAAATATATAGGTGGCAACCCTAAGGACCACCCCAAGTGGCAACACCAAATTAGAAAATCTTAAAACAAGGCATAGTACCTGTGTAGCAAATTTCATTAAAATCGGTGAAGTCGTTCGTGAGATAGTAGTGGATATACAAATATACAAGAATAAGTCGTTTAAAGTTATAAGATATACAAGATGATTTTTTTTTGTGAACTTCGAATGCTTGAATGGCTTTTACCATATTCTTATCTAGTTTTACGGACCTTGTAGTCACGCTCCCAACAACGATTGGTGTACCTATTTCTATTCTACTGTTTCTTTTTACAATTATATAAATTAAATTATATTGACGGGACAAGCAACATCAAAATGTTCTTGACACCTTAGAAGTGGTCGGCAACCCTATGAGTGCGTTTGTTACATTAAAAATCTTTAAAATAAAATCACAAGAAAATTTTGAAGCAGTATAAGTGAAATTTGTAGAGCTCTTCCCTAATCTGCTTGGAAGTATGTCGCATCAAATATTTATGATTATTATCCTAACAATTTCAAAGTGATATTGTCAGCATAAGGAAGAAATCTTTGTAATATTCGACATTTCCTAATTTAATCACACTATCTTGGAAACAACTGAACGTATTTGGATGAAAGTTGTAAAGTAAAAAGTGTTCTATATTAAAAGAATCTATGTACTTAAAATGGAGTATTTTCTACAACTGCCACAAAGTAGCTTCTTATGAGCTATAGCTAATTATTCACAATTGACATTTTTCTACTGCAGGGTATCGCAACGCTAAAAACATCTTATAGTTGGTTTGCTTGGGTTCACTACCAGTTGTTAAATTTTGCTAAGAGCTTCTAGCCGTTTGTACACCTTATCACATTTTCATAGTCAACTACTTATATATGTACTATATTTTAATTACCAAAATTAACGCGAAGCTATAACCAAAGTAAGATTAAGGTGACTAAAATTAGTTACACTTTTTTAAACAATACTTTTACATGCGAGTCGTAGTGAATGAGACGCCGGCAATATGTGCACTATAGACTGGGCCACATAATTTTAGTTTTGAAATTAAGAGTTGGGGGCGACTAATGGAAAAATATAGAAACCAGCAACTTTTTTGGTTGATCTAGGGAAATAAAATGAAATCAACCTAAATTTTCCCCCCATACAATTTATTCATAGTCTTAGCTTTTTTTTAATGAAATCTATTACTAAAGATTTATTAAAAACACGAAATCAATACGCTGTCTTTGGTCGTTCCCAAAGCTTTATAACTCTTACTTCATAAATTACGATTTTCCTTTTCAAACGAAAATGGCTAAGCTGACTCAGCTTGTAGTCATTTTCGAATACTTAGCAATGGATCCGGCTCTTCTTCTTTTTATACTTTCAAGTACCGAATAAAACTTAAAGCACCGTTTGATGTTCATGATAGGTATACAAGTACTTTTTCTCGCACGGTCTAATATATACAATAGTATATACATACAACTTACCTCGAAACGCATTATCTTAATTACTAAAAGTTATTTAGAGACAAACATTGAGAAAAGAGTTTGCAAGAAATAATGATTTCGAGTTGATAGCGGTAGTGAAAAAAATAGAAAAAAAATTAAAACATTATGAACAAGCGTAAGATAAATGCTCGTAATTTCATCGTTAGTTAAAAAAGCGAATAATTTGTAGCTGATGTGAAATTTTGTTATACAGGGTGGCGCAAAAGTAAGCTTCCGATGTTTTTTGGCTGTAATAAAAAAAAAAAAAAAACTTTGATTCTTCTTGTGTATTATTTTTATTTGGTCTTTTAAATTTTTTTACATCAAGTCGAGAATATGATGTCATTTAAATGGCCTCCGCCACAGTTGATTGTCATTGGAGCCCTTTTTATGGCCAAAACTTCCGGCGATAGGTCCTCACATTCTTGACGGATATTGTCTTTAAGAGCTGCAAGAGTCTGAGGCTTGTGGACATAAAACCGCGACTTCAAAAAGCCCCACAAAAAGAAGTCTGGAGAGGTTAAATCAGGCGATCTTGCTGGCCAGTACAAATCGCCAAAACGGGAGACTAGGCGCCCGGGAAATGCATCCTTCCGCATATCGGTTGTGGCACGTGCAGTGTGTGCTGTTGCACCGCCTTGTTGGAACCACATGTTTTCCAATCCCTATTCCTCAAGTTGCGGCAAAAAGAACTCGTTGACCAGTAGGCGTTGGACGGCCAGGAAATCTGCGACGAAATTCACTTTGTATATATTCAGCAATATACCGCGTTCTGGAGCAGTGTAGCGTAACATTGTTTATTAACGTGTATCTCTCATGTGTTTACTACACAAATGTCAAAACAGAACTGACTTTAGGGGTCAATCGCAAAACTTATAGCATTTTCTGATAGGAAGATTACTTTTGCGCCACCTTGTATAAACGGCTGTAAAGGCTAAAATAATTTTCTTTGCTTATTACCAAAGTAATTTCAAACAAAAATATTAACGAATTCAGTGTAATGAAGAAGCCGATTCCCTTTGATAAAAACTTGATCTACTTTCTTGTTTTAAAAAAAAAGGAATCTTCTTTTTCAAAATACAAAATGTCCTATTAATTAAACTAGAGATTACGATGGTAGTTAGTATGAGGATAGTGGATTGAGCAGACTCACAGTAGTGTTTACCAAGCCTTTGCACTTTCAACTGTCATAAAACCGGTTTAAGGAAGACCTGGTCGCCCGAGCACGTCAAGTATATAAATTGAGTGTTGTCGGAAGCGTGCGAACTTAATTGAGTCAAGCTATTTACAGATCTGTAACATAAATAAATTCCTGGATTACCGCTTGCCTTAACCAACTGCTAACACGTTTTCTTAACCGCCTCGTAGTAATTAGAACATAGCTTTCATGTACGGAAAACAAAGATTATGCTTTATAGTTATTTGTTTTATATAAATTTATTTAATAAACTAAAGTCGATTTATTCAAATGTTTTACAATTCACTAATACTATTTTTTCTTTCATTTGCAGATAAGGACCGCAAGCCAAAAATATTCAATATTAAAGTCAAATAAACAACTTAAGTAGAACAAAAACAAATACAAATACAAATATAGAAAAGTGACAAAACTTGTTGAATTACTAAAATATGAAAGGAGCAATTTCGAATAGTGTAAACAAAAAAGAAGAAGAGGAGAATACTATATATGGTTAGTGCAACAATACTCAAGAAATAATACCTGTCAATGTAAAGTATATGATCCAAAAGTTGGTATTAGTAGCGTGATTTCTAATAAAATATTATTATATCGTAAAATTTTAATATCTGTAACGATACATATCAACCTTTAGTCTGATTTTAAATTAACTAGTTTTGAAGTGTAAGCCCATTAAAAAATAATGTAAAAATCATATGATTTAGTGAATAGCTCAACTAAAAATATTTCTTAACAAAAAAAATATATATAACAAATTTTAAAAATTTAACTAAGACTCAACGGAATTTTGCATTTCTATATTAAAATAAATAGTTTATTAAAACAATTTAAAAAAAAATACTAATATAAAAGCAAACACAATAAAAATAAAAACCTAAGGCAGCATAATACCTTTATAATCTGCCTCCTTTAGTTGTGTATATTGGATTATCCAAAAATTTAACAGATCAAAAAGGTCCAACTAAAAGTAATTCAATATATGGCACATATCTGTATTACAACCAAGCGCTCAAGTTGGGCGGTCATTCAAAATTCGTACGTGTCAAAACAACAGCTAATACAATTACATAAAAATGTGTAGAGGTGCTATTGTGTGTGATTTAACAATGCTTCGGTGTTAGTGTTTGTAACTTAGGTGGTCTTTGTGTACACGAAAGGCGAAACAAGCTTAAGCTCCACACTTTGGAGATTGCATATGAAATTACAAATAAATTGGATTATGCGAATTAACTTGGTGAACAAAAAATAAGGACAACGTGAAACAAACATCTACTAAATTATTAAAGCTAGAGACAAGTCAAAACTCTGACAACATGGATATAGGCGATAGATAGACTAGAAAAAGTAAGTAAAGTGGAAATATTATTTGTATACTTGCTAGTCTAACAGTAGGTCGTTCCGATATGAAATTTACATTGAAAATTACATTACATGACTTCTGATATTTTAGGGATATCAATTTTTAAATAGATATATGATTCGATTATGCTATAAAGTTTAATTATAGATCAACTTTCTTGTTTTCATGCAAGTAGCCTATACTTGCATACTTGCAGGACGCCAAACGCGATATTAAGAAGCAAAATTCTCTAACGCGTGGAGAAGTTCGCAGTATTCAGGATACATATATATTCCAATCTACATCCGCCAGTTAATCATCAATAAATTCCTCATCTCCGGTTTAGGTATCGAGCTTGCCATCTTTTTGTTTAGTTACTCTCTTACTCGTTTCAGAAGAGAGATAAGTGCTCCCTCCATAATGTAAGTACTTTCTAAACTTTTGTCGCCAAGTTGCTATTTTTTTTTTTGTCACCTTCTTTCTTCCACAAAATTTTGTGGATCTAAACTTTGGAGTCCGGTAGTTTTGTTCGATGTTTCACTGTACCTAGTCATCACTTTCCTTACATAGAATTGGCATAAAAATCAAAATGTTCTTACGGAAGCTTTAAGAACATTTCGGCTTCAATAGGGTTGGAGCGTCTGTTCTGTTGAATTGATCAGCAGATGGTGATGCTGTGATGTTTGGGCATGTGAGCGTTCGGTCCTACGTATTTGCACGGTCAGTTTACAATTAATATGTCCTGCTCCTCACGTTTTCAATTCGGCTAACTAGTAGTTTCAGAGAGCCAGTGACACAGATGAGTTTTGTTATCATGGGAGTTTATTTCCGCTTGCAGCTTTTCTTTAAGGTTTTTTAAGTTAGGTCTTGAGTCTTAGAATGCAGAGTAAAACTTGTGAAGCGAGGAAACTCATTGAGCCTATCCTACCTACCATAGAGCTATCTCGAACAGAAAAAATGTAATTTAATAAATATATTTCAAAGTTTCACGAAGAAATTTAAGTGAACACTAATTTCTCCCTTTGTTAGGTTTTATATCAAATTTGAGTAAAAGAATCATTTATGACTTAAATTTCGTTCGTAGAACCGGCATTAAGTAGAATAATTTGTATAGAAAAACGTCCATGAAATTTTTAAAAATTGGCATTAGTTGTTATACATAAACTTTTATTTATTGTACACTTTAAGAAATATTTTATTGTACTATGGTAATAAACAATTTAAAATATATTGAAATTGAAACCAAAATATTGCAGTTGCTCATGCAAACAAACATACATCCTTAGCTAGAAGGAAATTTAAATAAATACAATTTTATATAACAAAACAAACACAAAGTCAAAAAAAGTAGCGATAATATCAATTTCTTGTAAATGATATTCTGCCATGGAAAACGCTTCCAACTAGTTTGTTTGCTCTTGCATTTCAAGTATCTTAAAAATATCCAAGCGAAGCGCCCATGACTGCCAATCATTTCCTTTGTTTTCATTTACCCGGTTTGCCTGTTTTAATATTTACTTCAATTTCTTCTGTGGTGCCTTCAAGCGAAGTTTTTGGTATCACTATCCGCGTGGGTTTTGTGTTTTTTTTTTTTTTTTTTGAAATATAACTTATTTCCCCCCCTACCATAGCTTCAAACTATTCTGTTTTATTCATTTTAACTAAGAGAAGCATTAGTTCATTAATATTATATCTTCTCAGATAAATGCCAAAAACAATTCTTGTTGATCACTTAAGGATTCCTTTCTTCACTTCACTTAGCTCTAAAATGTAAATCTTCTAGGTGTTTTACTGCATCTATTTGCTGAAGCCCATATCACTACGACTACAGTCGGGAATGTACAGGAAGGGAATACCGGAACGTACCGGATTTTACGTCTAGAAAAACACCCAAAACCATCGGGATATGTTTTTATCATTAAAACAACAACAAGTGAAGTAAAGTTGCACAATCTCCTCCCATCGAAACCCGAGACGTTTCGGTATGTATAATTGGCAATTGGGGGAATGAATATTATTTGAGAATGAGGCTAAGTGTCTACTTGTTTGGGCTAACTGAATTCATAGTCATAGCTGGATAAAGCTTTGTTAATGAAAGGGCACTGCGTATCAGAATTTTCAATATAACTTGGCCTCCCTAATACATGATTGTTGGTAACATAGCACTGTTGCTAGCCTCTTGTTTTTTGGTGGTTTTTTTTTAAAGTGATATGATTGTATATACAAAAAAACCAAAAGTATTAAATTACTATTTACTGCTCCACCAACAAACATGCAAAAATATTCAGCACAAAATTATTATTTACACGCCATATAATTTTAGCTTTATTTAAATTCCATCGTCATTGGCCATAAGTGGTCAGTCATGAAAGTGAAATTCGTTGAGTCCTTTTTTTTTATTAGATAAAATAGTGCACATTTATTCTCAAGTAGAACACTCGGTGTGAGTCATTCGTTGCGATTATTGCGTGATATTTAAGTTTTTTTTTTATATAAATTTATTTAATGTTTTTACGAGTGTGCTAGTGTGAGCTTAGTTCACGAGGTTGCCTTTATGTCATATTGACACGCAAAACGCAAGGTTCAGCAGCATGTTGTCACGGGAATAGAAATATAATTTTGTATTTTGAAATTGATGGAAAAAATAGCCGGAACGGCAATTTAAGTGTGACCATGGAAATAAAAAAATAGTGTTCTTGAATTTTACATTAATATTATTTATAAATCTACTCACTCTACGAGGAAGTTCAACAGTTTTAAAATACATACAAGAAAATGTTTGAAAAATGTTCGTTTCTTACCATTGGGAAATCATTTTAAAGTGAGCCTTTTTTTTACGAAAATCCAATTCCTTTCTGAAACTTGTTTCTACAGTTCACAACAACAAAAAAAAACAACTTGGGCCAGTTTGAATATGAAAATTTTAAATAAACAAACAAACCAGCTGTCTTTCCTACAGAGATTGGGTAGAGTTGAGATTCAAATCCCTGAATGGCCTTGCTATTATGATACAATGCGCGATTCCCAAGTTACTAAATTCACGTTTCATAAAGTCTACATTTTTCTGTCGAGCCATTCCTTGATTAGATCTCTCATTAAATCGCTGCTGTCATTTGATCTTCGTAATTACCGATACTTAGTTATATGTATATGTATGTATGTAAGTATGTCCAGCTAAATTTTTCGAATGTTATTTCCACGCTTTCAATTTGTTTCAATGGGAAATTTCGGTAAATAGTTATTTTGGTGTTCCGCTTTCTTAAGAATTTATGTAAAGTAAACTAAAATATCGCCATGGTAAACTTACCAGATATCTTCGTGTGGATATATGCATCTAGCGTTGAGCTAATCCCACGATTATCTATTGGCTATGGTTTTGATGAAGTTTTATCAGTTTGACAAGAAACTTGCGAAGACAGCAAAAAGGTAATTCACTTTAGTTCAATGACGCTATTTTTAGTCTTTTTCGCTTTGTTGTTTGCTAACATTAATTCATTCAGTATGTTTGCCGTTTTGAGATGTGGTTGTATAGTTATATGTAGATTTGATTGATAGAATTCATGTCATAGCTTTTTACACATACATAGATCTATACTATTCGTGCGTTGCTATGTGTTAAAAGAATGAGTTTTATTCGCTTTTTGTTAATTTGGTAACGATAATAATTCAAGTTGAGTTGTCAAAAAAAGACAAATTCATTGATAGTTAAATTGACATGTGGAAAAGTTATTTATTGCCATCTGATGATAAAAACACTTCACGTACATATCAATGTAATCCCGTAAAAGCAAGATAAATTGAAAAATTGATTATCATTGATTTCAAGGAGAGTGCAAAAAGTAGGACAAATACAAACTCGATCATGAGGTATGCGTTGAATAGACAGGGAATAGACAGGGTTTAGTGTAGTTGTATCGCTTATGGGATCAGGTTTTGACAGATCTCTTGTAGATATTTTGCTGATAGTCATTGTTCTGAAATCGTCCCGATGGATTCTATCAATCGGCAAAAGAAAAAGCCAACAGCATTTATCATAGTTTTGCACAGTGTTTATAAAACTAAATCAGTGATTATTCATATTGAATTTATTTTCGCTGAGAATACTCATGTAAGATGATAATTATCTTGTTATGGTTGCGTAATCTGTGGCTATACGTCTGGAAAGAAATACAAACAAATTAACTAATATAACGTAAGACAAAATAATAAAAAATAAAATGAAAACAAATAAAATACATAAAATACATAAAATAAGGAAAGAAAATGTCTTAATTCTATATTTGATTAATGTTGGTTGCTCGCTACCATCGTAATTTAATACATTCTGACCTAGTCATTGTCCTCTGGGAATATATTTAATGTGTGACGCTTTAGAAAACTTCAAATGTCAGGAGATAAAGAGTTGAAGCAAAACCATCGCCATTAGACTTATACAATTAAGTAAATTTTTCGCAATGATAATAATTTATGTTGTGTTGGGAAAGTGATGAGTGCGCATTTCGTAGCCATCAGTTGCGAGTTTTGATGTAGACTCGAGAGAGAAAAGAGTTTTGCGAGCATTCCTTTTTATTCGTTTCTATATGATTTTAAAATAAATGTATATATTCTTGTAGCAGTTTTTTATTTGCTTTGCTTGAAAGGAAGGGAAAGGTAAGAACGAAGTTATAATATATTTTGTTTAGTTGTGAACTTTCTTATCTTTTCAAATCTTTTAATAAGGAACAGTACAAGTTTTGTTTTCTAATACACTGAATTCAGTAAAATATGTAGTTATGAATTACTCTCGAATTGCATTTAATTTTAAAATATTCTGTTTGCTGCTTTAAAATCTATAATGTACTGTAATTTCATAAAAATAGCACACTCAGAGCATGTCTGTAAGTTCGCAAACTATCTTCATCTCATCCTATTGTATTTAATCCTTCGTACAATTCGAGTCGCATCTCTATCCTCTCATTTGCATTATTTATCAATTTTAGCTTAATGAAAATATTAATTTCAGGTACTTGGCATACTACTCGTAATGTTGAGTTAACGGCTGCCCTCAAAAGATAACAAATTTTCCAATCGAATTGGGAATTAACATTTAATTAAATCTAAAAGTATTTTTGTTCTCTTGTTTCTGTCACTTTTTAGCTAAACATAATTGGTAAATATTGAATTTACTAAGTAGTTTTAGCATTGGTATTTTTGAAAATATAGTTTAAAAAAGATTTAAGGTCAAGGCTCCTACTTATGAATTTTTTTGTACTGCAATTTGAAATGCATATGTATGTCAAATGGGGTTTTTAAACCTTTCAATATTTCTTAATGTATGTATGCAGTAGATGTTTGGGGCAGTAAAGTTCGAATTCTATAAGATAAATTAACATAGAAATGAATAATTCATGGAACCAGAATTATACATTGCTAAACCGATTTCCCACATCCTTTTTGTGCGCTATTAATGTCAGCTGGTTAAAGATATACATATGTTGAAATCTAAGACTTGTTTAGACATGCTGTTGGCCGAATGATTCATGTCATGTCCTTACAAAAATCAATAATTCAGCTGCTGGTTGTACCAACCCGAACCTGCTATTCATTGCGGCGTCAAATATGTACAAGGCTATTTGGCTGATGCCGGCATTCAGGCATACCAAACCAAAACAAAGTTTGCACATACATATCTACATTTATGTAAATATATATGTATGTAACAGACACCATTCAAGCTTTTTTCTTTCTTTGTGTAGATGTCTCAAAAGCTTTGACGTAAATGTGCTAGTGTGTACGTGCACACACAAAGCCACATAAATAAGAGGAAAGATAGAGATTTTTTTTATAAATATATGTACATATATGTAAACTTAAATATAATTTGTATTTCATACTATGTATGTAGTGGTTGAATGAAAATGAAAATGACATATAGTTCCAAGGCACTTCGCGTTCTGAAAATCTAAGTAGGGGAAAATAGGACACACAAATTTAAGAAGAACTTGGCTTTCTGATTTGAACATTTTTCATTTTCACTGTGTATTTTCACCACAAAAACGATTTACTTCGTAAAAGGTCTACTCAATCCATCTTTGTAAATTATAAGATATTATAATCGATGTTCGAGATACATAAGTACGCAATTCTAGCGCTTTGGGTACATCACTTAATGAACTAGATAATTTCTTAAAGACTAAGCGTACCGGCCTCCAAAAGCGGCAGTCTTTAGATACATTCTTTGTCAAACGTTCTGTACCGACTACAAGTTGAAGGACAGTTTGTAATATCGAATAGCACACGACGTTTTTCCTTCTATGCCGTCAATGAATAGTTGACCAGGCAAACAGCAAGCAAAGTGCATTATTATGTCTTGTAATAATATATCATACACATACTACCCGAGCATGTACATACATTGTTCATATAAAAATAAATCCGAAATTAAATGACGTCATAAAATATTTTAAAAACGTTGCGTGTTTGTTTCCGGCTCCTTAAACAAAAATTAGTATCATGCTGACAACGGTGTATGTTCTTTGCGGTTTTAAATGGCGATGGTGAGCAATCCAACAACGTAAGATGTCATATAAATAGCAATCGATCATTAAACTTAAATCGCTCTTAACAATTTGAAATTTTATTTTCTTTAATGTATTTGTTAAAACAAACTAACTCAACTAAAACAAACAATATGTTACACTTACAAGACTATTTAATTAAGCCTAAGAAAGACAAAAACTAACTGCAACATTAGCACTGATCTATGGTTTCGATAAATATGTACCAAGAAATATATGGAAAAAATATCCCTGGAACTATTAATATTTGGCAAAAACACTTCATAAGTATTGTTTTCTGTGATCTAGATAAAATAAATTAATAAAATCAATGTTGGTTCCCCGAGTTCTATGTTTAATAAGTGCGGCTTTATTTCTGACACACAGAAGGCTACTAAAACCCTAGATTACGAACCAGTATTAACTCATAATTATGATACTTTAAATTATTTAATAGTTTCAAAATAAACAAACGAAGCATTTCAAAAAAATACTAAAATCCACCACGTTAGTTTCAAAATAGGTTATAAATACTTAAATAGCCCTTCCAAAAAAAAAATATTTTTTTTTAAACAACACTTGTCCTATGAAGTCTTTTCATCTGTTACAATAAACCGGTAGAAATAGGAATAAAAACGCAGCCCTAATATATATTTTGTTGGTAGCTCAAGTTCGTAAAATGTTAACAATTGTTTAGTGCAATAAAAAGTTGAAACAGTTTTCGGAACCTGATTTAAACACCTTAACAATACTACAAAAATCTTTGAATTCGGATAAAAATGTAATATATTTCACCAAAAAATAATTTCGAAAAAGTAGCAGTTATTCAAATATATAAATAACAACTGAGAAAAGCTCCTTTAAAAATCTTTCTGTGATCTGTGCAGATAGACAATGAATTTTCCATTTTAAGCAAGTCGCCTCTTAGATATACATACATAGCTTTGAGGTATGTATTAATTATCGTGCACAACTGGCAGTCCGTTTTGTCAATTTTCCATATTCACAAATTTATTGCCTACATATTTAAAATTTATGATTCAATATTCAATATAGCAGCTAATAACAAAGAGAGCGAACGAATGACAAATCATTCATGGAAAATTATTATATTTACAACAGTCACGCTTGCAAGCTGGCAGCAGACAATTCACAACCAACAAGGCAGACACTCACAAATGCATACACGCAACTAACGACACGCCCATTTTGTTGAGTAATTCCAAGTATAAACGAACATAAATCAGGTGTTGGTAATAGCAATGATGTGCACAAATGTTGCAAGCACGTTCTTAAGAATAATAAATTTTGTACTCATTTTTATTATGCTCATATTTCACGACACCTCTTAAACCACCCTGTAGGTACATGTACTGTACCTAGTAACAAAAATGTCTGTCGCAGAACTAGATCTAAAGTAACAAAAGGAACAGTTTTTTCATCGAATAAATTTGTATGTAATTATGTGCCGGAATTGGGACCCCAGAATTTTTATTTAAGCTTTGTATATTTTAGAAATTTTTTAGATCGATCGAAATATGAAATCGTGTTAAAATTACTTTCATTGGAAACCAAAGAAATATTTACCTAGTTTGGTACAATAAATAAGGTAATACAAAGGTAATAGTTTTTGTATCGCCATATATACTCGTACACAAATTTCCCTACAGGGTAACCACATACCCTCATGCAAGCAAATACAGAAATTATTGCCTAAGAGAATAGATTTGAAAATATTTATTATTTTAGGTTCGAGCTAACCTATTGCCTATTTCTGCATAAGTCAGCAGCGTCAAATACGTATTTACATAAAAAAATATGTGATACGACTTTATTCAAATCTGCCTTTTCCTGCATGCATTTGCACTTTTCAATTTATATCAGATTTAAAGTGCGCAAGTCATCGCCAGCTGGTGTGAACGGAGCTAGTGCCAATTCACATAATTTTCCCAATTCCCTCATTGAGGTTAATGTCTGGAAGCGACGCATTGCGGCATAGACTGCATAGCGTGAATACACGTATGTATGTGGTCAAGAATTTTTTTTGCGTTCTCTTTTGCTGCATTTTCTTTTGTTTAATAAATGATGAAGCTATTAAAGTGAATGCGAAAAGAGTTTCTCAGAAGTGGAGGTGAGAGCATGGGAATGAGTCCTACTAAAGATTTTTATGGTACGAGTATTTAAAATTTGAATAGTTGGCATTAAATAGCGAAATAAGCTTAGTTTCATAATACTGTGGGAACACTAAACAGATCGATCCACTGGCAACCATTGACATGATGACATGTTATTTGTTCATTTCTCTTTTGTTGCATACTCTGATGCTCAGTTTTTATAATTATTGTTCTAGGAGTAAATTAGGTAGAAATTGGGATAGCAAACAATCCATAATATTTTGAGTCATCTTTATATTATTCGATGTTTTCCCGAAATCGCATATATTTCCGAACCACGCTATACTCGTATATAAATAAAGTCGGAAACACTTTCTGGCTTTGGATGTTGCATTTGATTGCACATCTTAAATAAAACGAGTGAGCCACCTACTTCGCAGAGTTAAATAAATTCGAGTGAGCAAGTTGGTGTACGAAAACTTTTGCATTTTTGTTGGAAGACATTCACTCATTCCATGTATGTATATTAAATGTGCTCTGTCCTTTTTTTATTTCCGGACGAATGTCATTTGTGATATTTTGATGTTAGGAATTCAAGAGGCACGTGGAACTAAATAGTGCAACTTTCGAAAGCTCTGACGTGTCGAATAAAACGGGAGCATCCTCGTAATAGTTAACTTGTTGTATAATAACTTTGTATGTTCCATTTCATATTAGTTGTTTTTCCTTTCTTGTAAATTTAAAAAAAAAAAATTGTATTTAAAAATTTCAAGAATTTTTCTCTTGGAATGTCTAGTAATCATTAAGTAAGTGCTATTTTGAACCAGTACAACTCTTTAAATTATCGTACTGGTTTTGTTTTGGCACTTTAGATCAATTTCTGAACCACAAATTTGTGTCACTTCTTAATTCGTTTCTGCAGGGAGCTTCAGAAGTATTAACGCCGTGCATATAAAGTCAGTTGGCGAAGTGTCGTAAAGCTTCAATTGGCATATTTTGGAAGTATATCGGTATTAAACTAGTTAAAGAGAACTACGTAAATTATATTTGTGGTTTCGTCAGTTTTTCGGGTTCCCTTAAGTCATCAAATCTTCTTTGTTACTTACACTCAGTAATGCGTAGGTGCCCATAAACCTTTCGATGTACATACCTTTCTCTAGAATACTCACACAGTCGGCTTATCAGATGCTGTTCAGACGAAGCTTCTTAACCATCCAGCAGCTCTGTTATTTTTCTTGTTCGAGATAGGACTTTACTTTCCAGGCTGAAGTATGAAGATTCTGATGTTAGTTTGGAAATTATTCCTGTGGTTGGACTATTGTTTACTCATTTATAATTATATGTAATTGTTAAATTATGAAATTATTTTATATGCTAACTAGTTAGTACGATGCAGACTTAGAGCCTGACAACGTACCTTGACTGAATGCGGGGTATGTGCCAACTAGTATTAAACTTGCAGGGTAAATGCAAACAGGGACCCAATATACCATTAACATTCGGGACACATATTCACACAAATAAAGTGAAGGTGGCAAACGGATAAACATTTAAAATGTTATAAACAGATTGAATCCTTTAAGCAACAAAAAGGACAGACAACAAAGTCAACCCAATGAAAAGGAAATAACATATATATGTATTTGTCTGTGTAACTACATTGGAATGCAGCGCATGCTTGAATGTGCAAATCTAAGCTGAAACAAATGAATGAATGCATGCATTCGGTTTCAGGCAAAAAAATTGGTTACTAGAGACGACTTACTTGAATACAGGAAATAAGCGGAAATGCATTTTATAATTTTATATACAGCAACATGAATATACATACATACATATATTGTCCCCAATACATCAAGGGCAGTAAAAGTAATTGTGAGACATGTATAATCGTAACCAAGTTGGTATAATTAAAAGCAATGTTAGCTTTTTCAACCATGCCAATGTAAAGACGACGACAATTTCATCATTGCTTTTGCTTTAGAATTAAATTCATTACTGATTTTTCCTAATTAGTTGAATTTTATTTATCTGTACTGCAGCTCATACACACAAAAATGTGTTCAACGCTTAACAACTCAATATTTAGTGGACATATCTGGCCAGTCGCGTATGATAGACAAGCATAATTTGCCAAAATCTGCAAAATTTGTTTAGATAATTTCTATTAAATTTTTGAGTACACAATTTTGTAGACTAATCAGTTTTCGAAGCTCGCTAAAAAATTTCGATAAGTAAATTGTATTTGTATGTACAGAGTGCTCCACATTTTCTTCCACATAAAATTAGATTTTATTTGTTCGTTGTAGGGAAGAAATCACTCAACACCCTTCACCAAAAAAAAATTCCAGAAAATGGTTTAAGAATTTCTAACTTGATTTTACTACAGAACTGCAAAACCAAAAATGTTTGCCAGATTTTGATCCCAGGAAATATTCCAGATCTTGATGAACATTTTTAAAAGTTCAAGTAACTTTCCAGAATTTTGTGTAAACTTAAACATTTCGCTTTATGTGCCTACTCTTCTGTGTGAAAGATTTCTCAGAATTTTTTTAAGTCTGCCTATTTTAGAATTTGTTTCAGAAACGCCCTAAATAAGTTGAAAATGTATTAAATTTTTGTTCAAATATGGCGCTTTTGAAGGTAATTTTTTTAGATGGTTTCTCTTGAACCGATTTCTAAAATGTATAGTGAAAATAAAAAATTTGATCCAACTAACATTATGGAAGTCAATGCAGTCGGTTGAGAAAGCCCTTCTATAAGACCATGATCATAAACCTACCATTGGCAACAAATTGAGTTTTACTTTTCAACCAATGATTTTTGAGTTATGAAATCTCGGTACATAGGTAAATATATTATCGACATGGTGCTTTAAAGTTTTACTCATAAAAATACCATGTAGAATATATATCTTTTGACACATAAACTTAGTTTGCTCTGCATACAAGGTTAAGGTCTACGGTCGAAGGCAACGACTTACGCCACCATAAAATCTTAGTAAGAAGTGCGTGGGTCAAAGATCTATCCATGCCATATACATACACGTACTCATATTTTACAAAAACACATACATATGTATGTATATACACATTTTTTGTTAGTGGAAACTTTCTACGCCGTACAAACATTGTCTTAGGTTACGTTTCCTTTTCTTGTTTGCTTTTCTTACTTTGAAAACAAAATCTGAGGTTTTTGCCTTTTATGATGATTTTTATTTGCCTTAAAAGAGATGTAAAAAGAAAATATTTTATGTGGCAAAATGGCAAGAAGTTGTCACAATTTTAAAGATATAAAAGTGAACTGCTCACGCTTTTTTTAACAGAGCAACTGATGCAGAATTCGGAGTTTTAAGGAGAATCCTGTTTTCAATTTTGTGCAATTTTTATAAATTTCAGAACAAACGTACTCTATAATTAGGAAGCTTTTTTATATAATATGTGGCCTTTTCTTTTTATTTTAACAAATAAGGAAAGGACTTATACCTTTCATGAATAGTCACAACTTTTTTAAGTCGTCAGATCTTTACTTACATTTGGTACAAACTCTTGTTGTTGTTGTTGTTGTTGTAGCAACAAAATCACTCCCCGAAGGTTTTGGGGAGTGTTGTCGAATTAACAGTCCTTGGCTGGATATAAATCCGGTACGCTACGGTACTCCCTTGCGGTACTGCTCGACTGTCGTGGTAGCGATTTTTTATGACCAGTGCAACTTTCTAGGTCATGTCATCCCTCCTTCCGAAAGGAAAGAGAAGATGGGTAATGAGAGGTGAAAGGTATCATATCCGTAGATCAACCATCAAGTTGCACATCATTACCTTTGTGCATATTAGTCGCCTCTTACGACCGGTATGCCTGCCGCGGGCATATTCTAAACCCCAACCCGCAGAGGTGGTACAAACTCTTCAAAGCCGTTAATTTAATAATAACCCAAACCTCATTTTTCGCTACATATATGTTATATTGGTCCGATCTGGCAGATTTTTACTATACACATTATGTATATTATACTTTACAAAATGGCTGCTCCATACAAATTTTCAACGATACATCTCTAAAATTAAGGGACTAGCTTACGTTCAAACAAACAAATGCACAGATGGACGGATCGACAGAAGGCCATGGCTAAATCGATTCAGCCCATCTCCCTGCTCGTTTAAATCAGCGGCACGTTAAAAGTGACCTTTAAAATTTAATGAACGGTCTTCACTTTTTATTAACTGTTTTAACTCAGTTTGTGGATAAATAAATGGTATATGTATGCAGAAGAAATATAAGTATCGAAAAAAATATCTCATACCTTTGTATCTAATTAAACAATGCGTTTACTTAAGCAAGAAGAGAGTGCATAACATACACACAAATCTTTTTGTGGCTCTACACAAAGAATGTCAAATACTATTGCCAACTAAAGAAAGCAAAAGATGATGCAAGCAAAAAGATAATAAAAAAATAGGTTAACAAGTAGCTATGTAGATTCATCAAAGAATCTTCTAAATAAAAATCAAAAGCAACTTTTTTTTGGAGTGATAAAAAGAGCTTTTCAAAAGTATGCTGGCAGCTTTACAGCATAGCTGCTAAGGCATGATATACTTAAACGCGTTGCTCCCACGTGCCTGATTTTTGTTGTTATAGTCATTTCTACTATTTTGGGTATGCAAGTGTGTTGTAGTTGGTCTATGGTTGCCTGCATTTCTGGTACAACAACGCACTCAACTCGCACTTGAGCTTGTTACTACAAGACAGGCAGTTTTGCTTCTACTGAAAACACACAAATTTTAAATGAAATCCAATTACAAACAAAACACGAGAACATGAATGAATGAAGAGTAGAGTAAGCAACACAAAAAGGAGTTTGTAATGCACTTTTTGAGCAAAATTATAGCTTGTTTTTGTAAAGATAAATTTTCCAAAAATTTCAACAAACTTAGCGAGGTTTTTCAAAAACAAATGATTAAAATACTTCTTCAGGCCAATGTGGGTAATATAATATTTCCGTTAAAAGAATTTATTTACGCCAACAAGTATTCAGGTCTATTGGTAATCATGTCGAAACCCACGTCAGTAGAAAAATGCTGAAATGATATTAACCCTGACTGCATACCAAGCTAAGTACGAATCAGTGCTACCCAATCTGTGAAAGAAAGTCAGCTGTTTTTTTTTATTTCCAATTTTCTTCGTCAAAATCTTATGCTACAAGCGATACAACTACACTAAACCCTGTCTATTCCCTGTCTATTCGACGCATATCTCATGATCGAGTCCGTATTTGTCCTACTTTTTGCACTCTACTTGAAATCAATGAAAATCAATTTTTCAATTTATCTTGCTTTTACGGGATTACATTGATATGTACGTGAAGTGTTTTTATCATCAGATGGCAATAAATAACTTTTCCACATGTCAATTTAACTATCAATGAATTTGTCTTTTTTTGACAACTCAACTTGAATTATTATCGTTACCAAATTAACAAAAAGCGAACAAAACTCAATCTTTTAGCACATAGCAACACTCGAATAATAAAGGTATATGTCTGTATGACATAACTTCTATTAATCAAGTCTATATATAACTATAGGCAAATATACATTCAAAGCGAAAAATACTCACAATAGCGCCACCGAATAAACAAATAATTACCATTTGCTGTCTGCGAAATTTGCCTGTCAACAATCTCACAACATTTTAATGAAATTAACATAGAAAATGGATTACCTTTAGATTAGCCAAGATACATATACTCTACACGGATATATCTGGTGAATTGACCACGCGATATTTTTGTTTACACTTACATAGATTACTAAGAAATTCGAACATAAAAATAACTATTTATCGAAATTTCTGGCTAAAAGCATGGTAACTCATGTACTGAAAAAAGAAATGTCTGGACTATGTTAAAAAATGGGCGTATTCATTTACCCATGTTCAGCATTTTTGCTAAATGTCGTTTCTGTAAATCCCATTTCAAAAATTTATATTTTTCGAATATCTTCGTTTACCTAATGTCTAATAAATACATCCAAGATTTTCTTTTCCATTTTCTCCCGCAAAATATTTTGTGTTCATGAAAGTCTGTTTGCTAAATTTCGATTAATTTCTTATTTGTGATTAATTTTTGAATTTGAGTATTTATAAATTTGCTTTAGTAAAAAGTGGAGGGTGCCCATTTTCAAAAAAATCTTGATAAAATTGTTTTCTGTTTTAAATTGCATTGTTGTTGTAGTCAGTATCTTACCCAGTAGTATCATCAAACTCTTCTAACGGAAGTCCTGGAAACCTAGCGGTTTCGACAGGGGCGGACCAGAGGGATATGGGTGTTAGAAGAGTAGGCTCGGTTGAGCAAGCAAAAAGGTGGTTAGTATTATGGGGGGACAAGCCGCATGCCGGAAAAACATTAGGCAAGTCGGGGTTAAGTCTGGATAAGTAAGAGTTTAACCTATTACATTATACAGACCGGAGTTGGGCCAGCATCACCCTTGTCTCCCTAGGCAGTTCGCGCTCCTTTTCGGTTCGCTGGGGGAGAGCCGACATAAGAATTTACCGAATCGGTGTGGATGAGGGTGAGGGCCTGCCGGTGAACCTTAAGATCAAACGGCGTGGAAATCAGGTGCCGGATCTCATCGAAATGTTTGCGTAGATGGCTTCTTATGCTCCTGCGGGGCGGATCCTCGTTGATCAGGCGTCCGTTCGGATGCTGCGGTTTGCAACAGTTGAACAGGAATTGCCTGGTCAACATCTCGCTATGCTCTTTAACGCCGAGCATTTTTCCTTCGTTGTGGAGATGATGCTCAGGAGACATAAGAAGACACCCAGTGGCGGATCAAAGGGCGGTGTTCTGGCAGACCTGAAGCCTCGTCCAGTGTGTGTCAGCTAGCCCCGGCGACCATATTGGCGTCGCGTAGCTCAGTACCGGCTGACCAATTGCTTTGTATGTAGCTAGTATCGTTTCTTTGTCTTAACCTCAAGTGCTGCCAGCTAGCGGCTTAAGGATTTTGTTACGGCTTTGGACTTTATTGGCAATTGAGGTTATATGAGCACCGTATTTGAACATGTTATCAAACGTCACCTCTACGATTTTGGGGTGTGAGACAGTTGGTAGCTTGACGCTATGGAATTCATGTTCACTTGCGTTGTTCACGTCGTGAATAGGGTGGCCGACGAATTATTCAGTGACAATGCCAGGTTTCTCCTAGCGAAAATTTCGCACACGGCTGGGAGGTATGCGTTAATGCGGGGGCAAAGCTCTTCAACGAAGGGGCCTGTTGCCAGTATCGTACACCCTCTGGTGGCGAGGGAAGTTTCGATACATAATAGTTAAACAGAAACGGGGATAGGACACCACCCTGTGGCACCCCTTGTTTAACTACCCCCCTGCCTAAACCGTTAGTTTAAATTGCATTCTTATATTTGTATTCTGTACTGAACTATCACTTTTTTGTTATTCCGAAAATCTTCTTTATATAAAAAGTGGGCGTGGATCAGGGTTGGGTCACTTTGAATGAAAAGTTATTCAAATAAAAAATAAAAAATTATTCATCATTTTTTAAATAATTAGTAATGAAGAACATGTTTTAATTTTTGGAATGCTTGAACAACTATACAGCTTCATTTTTATTCAGTTATTTTAAAATAAAAAATACCTAAGTACTCCGAGAACTGGAAAATTATACCCATATGAGCATTATATTCGGTGTCATTTTCGGTATCATTTCCGGATCCTTTTGGGATCATTTCGGGACCATTTTCGGAACTGTTTCGGGATCATTTATAAATAATAAATAAATAAATAACTTATCACTCAATTTTTTTTGAATAATATTTAAAGATTTATTTTTAATTTTTTCAACACTCGTCACTCAAATTTCCTAATATTGCCCACTCCTGGCGAGGATATATTCCAACATCGCTTATTTCTATCTATCGGAGAATGGATATGTGTCTTTGTGTCCTTTATAAGCGTTGTATGTTTCCGTGGGTTCTTAAGCAGCCTCAGGTTCTACCGGCCAAGTGCCATAACAGTTAGAGTAAAAAGTGATAGTAAGTTCAAGTACATTAACCGCCCAGATTTTGACCAACAAAGTAGGCTGCACCCTTAGTAGCGGTTACACGTGTACACCAGACATCCAAAACATCGAAAGCATTATATACAATTCTGCAAAACATGGTTCCCCTTTGCCTTTTTCTAAGTTGTATATTACGAAACGAGCAAGTACCCATCCCTTCAAGCTGGCCAGCGCTATTGTTCGACGGCTACATACTACGAAGGGCGCCTAACAATGGCACTGTGTCGTCCACTTATAATCATTTTGTATTTGCTTTCTACTTATAAGCATGACATTTAAACAGCAAACATTTACTCGAACATACTAATCTATGAAAGAATTATTGTGAGAGAAGATGTAAAGGCGTATGTATGTATGCATCGATTTGTGTGAAAATACGTTTGTGTGTATGCAATAACATCTATGTGTTTGTGAATGTATAGAATTAAGTACAACGCACTACATCATAATGCAAGGTCGCTATTGTACTTTAGGTTAAGCCCAAACCATTGCTCATAATTTGCCGGTCTTGTTGGGCTTTGTGATTGCTGCCGCTACCAACAATAAATGAAACAACGCAAACACACTTCACTTTACACAATTTGCTCTCAAATAGCTTTTGGTGCTGTTACTTGCGGGGCAACAGATTTATGTTGATCTCAGTGACGCACTTCCACGTAGCCTTGTCGCAATTTGCCTGAAATAACAGATCACATTATCACACATCGGTTTTGTAAGGCTATTCTAGCTTTATAGTTTTTTTTTTTTTTTTGACTGTAAGTCTAATTAACTGTTTAAGGTGTGTTAATATATTAATTTACATTAGACGGTATACAAGTTTAGCACATACTTCATATTGAGCCCTGTTAGCATTTTTAGAAGACTTAATCCTTAAACTCGTATTCAAACTCCATAGAAAGTTTAGTTCAGGATGGATAGAAGAAAGAGTATATCTGACAAAGATCCATCTTACTGAAAGCCAAATCGTTAACAGAACAGATAAAATTTCAACGATGATTCATTTTTACCTTTTCTATTTAAATATGAACTTGTAATAGCAAATCAAAAAACTGTTCTTAACTATGATACCTAGTTAAGAACCATTGAAAAGTGTAAAGCCCAGGCAGTACTCTTTGAATGAAATCTCATATCCAGAGAGAGTTTGAAAAATGTGTGTACCCAGCTAACTAAAAGTGCAATAGAAGGCTCTTCGGAGCCATTAAACCACATTTTGCGGAGCTTTACCCTCCGAAATGAGACACCAAAAGGAGTCATAGAAAAGAGCCATTTCGCTTGAATTTGGAGCGTTTTCTGACTCTTCTTTAATCAGACCTGGGTAAAATCAATTACATTACAATTACAATTACATTCCTCAGTAATTGAAAAATGTAATCAATCACTTTGCTCCAGAGAAAAGGAGTTGATTACATTTCAATTCCTCAAAAAAATTACCGAAAGTAATGTTCCTTTTTTGAGGCTCAATTACAAGTAATTGATTACAAGGAATTGAAAAAAATTACTTTGTGGAATTGTAATTTCAAAAGTAATGGGCTTTTGTAACCACGTTTTCTATTTTGTACATTCCAGTAGTAAAACAAGCTGTGCTGACTTTTTTGTTTTAGTTTTTGTTTCCTTTGGCTTTGAGGCAAGTTCCAGGCTCCTATGGAACTGGACAAGCATGCACAAATATGGGCCCGGGAGATAGCCCTCTTCGTCACCACCCTTTCCCTCTCGACGGCCTCGGCTGTAGATTGGTGCTAGGAGGCTTTCCAGAAGGCATTAGGACAAATTTTCCGGAAGCCATGAAGTGTGTGAACCAGAAGCACACATACATACATAGCATAACTTTCTGCGAGTGGAAATATGGGACATCACATGTACCTAAATTTGCCCACACATAGCCACTCTTTTAATCGCAAACAAAGCTTATACGTGCCTGAACTTTACTTACCTTACCTTTTCAATTACTTTTTTCAATTCCTTTGAGGAATGGGTATTTTGTAATTTTTTTTTTCCATTCCTTGTAATGTAATTGAAAATTTTTCAATTACATTTTAAATTCCTTTCAAAGTCCATTACTTTTAAAATTACAATTCCACCAAGTAATTTTTTTCAATTCTTTGTAATCAATTACTTGTAATTGAGCCTCAAAAAAAGAACATTACTTTCGGTAATTTTTTTTTGAGGAATTGAAATGTAATCAATTCCTTTTCTGTGGAGCAAAGTAATTGATTCCTTTTTCCAATTACATGTAATGGGGAATTGGGGGTAATTTAATTCCTAAAGTAATCATTACTACCCAGCTCTGTCTTTAATAAACTTCGGAGCATTTTTTGTCTCTTTTTTGACTATCATTAAGCACATTTTTTCCTCCTTTTTTATGAAAATTTATAAATAATAAAAAGGAAAGATACCTTTTAACTGTTTTATTGATTTATTATAAACACTTATGGCAAATGTTAACTTTACCTTAAAATAAAAAACTTTCGAAAATGCGCGAAAACCTTCATATATTTCAACGTTGCTGCTCATCAGCTCTCTAAAATTTATTTTCTCACAATTCTCTCTCCGCCTTTAACAAAAAGTAAAAGAAAACCAAATCGCTCATGCAATTGAGCCTTGCAGATTATTCGAATCTTCATAAAGAAGTTGATTTTTAAATGATTATTAAATAACGCTACAAAAAACTGCGATTACGGACTATTACTAGTTAATTTTTGGAGCGCTCCGAATTTGGTAAGCTGGGTAGCATTCCATTTTTCGGAGATCAATATAAAAACCCAAATTCAGTTTTTTGACTCACCTTAATATGTATATATGTATGTATGTATGAGTGCGGAATATTATGAGCTTCACTGTCAATTAGTTCATTGGTTGGCCAATAGATTGTTATTAGGCACTTTGAGTGGTTTTCGAAATGTAAGTGGAAAAATTGTGTGAACATTGCGGGTTGTTGACCTCATGATAATTGCACTCAACGAAAGCTGTTTCAATGATTAAATATTATTTTAATGGGTAAGAGTTCATCAATACATACTTAGTTTTGTACTGCTAACTCACAGCTGGATAATATTGCCCTCCAATGACTAAGTGATAATTTTTTTTCACTAAACGGATGCTTACAAAAAAAAATGTAGATCACAGTACACGTTATGGAAGTAATTTTTATATTTTTAGAGCATTCATAAATGATTCCGGCAATTTTTTGGAATACTTTGTTGTTTTTATATATGGCTGTAATAAGTAAAAACGGTGAAAGTAATGGTTTTGTCATGTCGAGATAAACAGATTGAAAAGTAACAAGTGTAAAAAAACAGCCTCCGAATGTACTCACCCGTGGAAAGCGACCCTTTTACCGACCGCTTGTTCCGAACTCATTTTCTGCTATTATTATTATACCTTTCATGAACATGAAATGGTATTATAACTTTGGTCCGATGTTTGTAAGTGTGAGAAGAAGAAGAGATAGACCCACCATTAAGTATACCGAAATGATCAGGGCGACGAGCTGAGTTGATTTAGCCATGTCCGTCTGTCCGTCTGTCCGTCCGTCTGTTTGAACGCAAACTAGTCCCTCAGTTTTAGAGATATCTCGATAAAATTTTGCAAGCAGGCGCCATTTTGCATAGGATTAATCATTTGTCGGAACCAGCAAGATCGGACCGATACAACGCATAGCTCCCATACAATCGATTGTTCCGATAAATGGGTTTTGGCCTATAACTCTTGCAATTAAAAAGCTATTAGAGCGAAATTTCGCAGGTTTAGTACATATTATATTTTTAACCTGTGTAGTGAAAATCACCCAGATCGGACCAACAAAACATATAGCTCCCATATAATCGATAGTTTCGATAAATGGGTTTTGGGCTATAAATGTTGCAAATAGAAAGCTACAAACGTAAAATTTTGCAGGTTTGGTACTTATTATATATGGAATGTGTGTAGTGAAAATCATACAGATCGGACTTACATAACATATAGCTCCCATATTACCGATTGCTCCGATAAATGTGGTTTGGCTATGTATTTTTAAATTAACAGTTTTGGAGAGTTTGTAAGTAATTGTAAGTAAGGATCGGACACTTAGAAAAGTTGTGCGTATTCATGAAAGGTATAAAGAATTCGGCACAGCCGAAGACAGCCCTTTCCTTACTTGTTTTAATTTACCTTGCTGTTGACAAAAAAAAAAAAAACAAAACAAATTTCTCTTGAAAATTTAATGACTTTTTGTTTATCTAGATAAGTATGTATGTGCACGTATATATATATTTCTAAAAAGTAAAAGCTTTTCACTTTCGTTTATAAATATTTAATTAATAACAAATAACTTTTTTTTGTTAAACTTGAAATTGGGGATGCCTGCTAAATATTTCAGCTGCTTACCTGGACTATGATATGAACATATCCACAGGCCCACTGCAAAACCTCGTAAGTCACTATTTTTCCAAAAATAAGGTTCTGAGCCTTTCCCATAGATCGTGCAGTCAAAATCGAAAATAAATAATTTTTGAATCACTCTAGTGTACTCATATACTGTGCATACATGTATTATGCATACGTTTGAACTTTTATATGCTATAAAAAACCTTTCAAATTCAATTAAATAAATATTGATCGAGCTTTAAACTGGCATTAATATAAATATTAATTTTTCATATTCAAGTAAAATTAATTAGAGCAGATGAGATATAAATATGTATGTATGTATGTATAACAAAAAATTTATAAATATGTATGCTGCAGTGAAATATAGGCGAATCTAGTAGGAATAAAAACGAGTTCAAGGAGTCAACCTAAAAACAAAGTTTCTGCGAATATTTAATGTCCGAAGCCGATACATCAACTAATTTATAGTTTCCATGAACTTGAAATGGTGTATTGTGTGCGGTCCTAAGAATGCAATTCTGCTAACGAGAGGCAAATATGGATAAATTAAAATAATTTACAATTTTCAAATGTAACAAAGAGTTTCGGAAATTGGCCCGTTTTAAACGCCTTTAAAACGCCTTTCATTCGAAAATTTAAACAACTCTACTTTTCCTGTTCAAAATTTTTTACGAAGCCCTTATCTCAAAGAAAACTTAGTACGAGTTCGGTTCAAAAAGGTCTTTGCTGAAAAAGGTTCTAAGTTTTTGGGTGGTTGTTCTTAGATAGCGGATACTCCAACCAAATTCTTAAATAAGGCTTTTTGAAGAAATTCTTGAGGGTGTCTTTCTAAAAAAAAGGTTGTTAGACAGGTTTGGCATATATATACAAATATATTATCCTTTTTATAGAGCTATTTAATTATACATTTCAATTAAATTTTGTATATTTCTCACCGAATTGACATATCACATTTAAAATGTTAATTTTTTTTTACAGCTGGAATGACTTTATAACCCGGATAGCATATGACAACATGTTTAATCAAATAGTAGTACTTCTAGCGTTTTTCATTTTAGGTAAGTAGTAAGTTGTTAATAATTTAATAAATATATCTAAGATGAAATTTCACAAGTTCTGAAGTAAATTTGGAATACATACATACATATGTATGTATGTACCTACATAATTGTAAAAATGCACTTGGAGAGCACATATTGGTATTGTACAAAAAATAAGGGAATACTTTTTGTAAAATTTTATAATAAACAAAAACGCCGTAAAATCTTTTCACAAGATGATGTCCCCTAGCGGATAATACAGTACTAGGCATTACCGGTTAAAAGCTCAAAGCTCAAAGTCTTTATGGTATTTTAACCGTTCCTTTATAAGCTCGCAGGATAAGGAAATCTTACCAAGGGGAATGTTGTCATAAAGCTTTTATTACATTACTTATACCTAGCATATGTGTATGTTTGTATGTATAATAAATAGTGTTTATGTGATGTAATATATGTATATGTATGCATGTATGCTTTATGCAATGGTATGCGCAGAAACATGTATAAAGCTTACGACTGACGTAAAATGGTTCTGATCTTTGGAATAACAAAAAGTTTGTAAAGCTACAGAAAAGCTCGAAACGTTACCATGTATCTAGGATAGAAAGTGAATGAATAAAAGTACGAAGACTTTCAGCAAAAGTTTTGTTATCGAAGTTGATAATTAACTGGATTCAACTCAAACTACCGCAGTTCCCTGAGAGCTTTTGCTGCAATGGTGGGAACAAATGATAAATGTCCCTTGATATTTTTTTATGTAGTTATTTTATATCAAGTCAATTAAAGCTTTTAAAAGCTCTGGTTTACATCTCGGATGTGCTGAATTAAACAAATCCAAGCAAATGGTGAATTTCTCCAAAGTCATTTCCAAATTCATATATTCAGCCGAGTGGTAGACTTTAGCAAGTAAATATCTATGCATTTGGGTTAACAGTGTGGGGCAACCGTAAAGTAACCAACTGTTTCATTACTGAGGAATTTATTTGATGCTTATAGATATATACGTAAGAGGACGTAGTAGTTACGTTGATACAGTCTGAAGTGTGCTTCAATAAATTGATTTGGTTTCATTTTCCTACAAAGTTGCCTTAACACAGGCAATTGAGCTAAGCAGATAATATATTAAAATTTGTTTCTCACAGACGTTGGTTGTAACAGATTAATCACAACAAAAACTATACTCGAAAATTCGGATAAGACAGTACTCGAACAGTAAAATTTTCCTTTAAAAACTTGCGAAATAGCGTCTAGCCCGTTACACCTTTTCACAGTTGTGCCAAAATGTGCGATGGCTCTGATGAAAAAAAAATTGTTCAGTAGGTTAAGAATCAATTGTTATACCTTCCATGAACATAAAATTGCATTAGAACTTTGGTCCCATGTTTGTAAGTATAATAAGAATCAGTTATAGGAACACCAAAAAGGACTTTTAAAACCATGACAGTTATTCATGAAAGGAATAAAGCCTGCGGTGGCCGGTTATAGAACAAAGATCTCGCGACAAATAAACCAATCAAATTTTTTTGGATAAATATAAACATTGATTGGGCCATTCTCATGGGTTTATTCGCACATGTTAAGATATTCAAATGAAACTTGGTGTGCAAGCTCTTTTTGGACTAAAATAGGTTTCCAATGTGCGAAATTAGATTATAACGATGGATATTTTATTTATTAAAAGTTTCAGAAATTGTTTTTTGTTATTTTTTTTGATGGGCGTGGCATGACCCCTTTTTGAATAAGCTATTCAAACTTGCACGATAAAGTAATGGAATTTAGTATTTGTCATGCAGTGCAGCAGGCCACATCCATTTGTGTTACAGAGTCTCTCAAATGGTGCGAAAAATAGATATGTATGCAATTTATGGCAGCCAATGAAAATTTTATCATTGTTCCAAGGATAGATTAAGATTTTTTTACTAAATTTTATTATAAAAAACTACAAGAACCACATCCAACAGCTAGACAAACCTGTAGCAGTCTCGGTAATGCCACAAAATATTTCTTCAAAATTTTCTGACGGGATTCATATTTGAATTGTCGAGGTCTGATAACTCACTTCAACCGGATTGACTACCAAGTCCCAGTGTGTGATTTTTGTTATTGTTTCCTCAATGGCTCCCTTTCTCACTCTTGTACTGAAATGGTAATGGTCATGTCGTCCTGGGGAAGTTAGTACTATTAATATGTTGCTGCTGGCAACATTTTACTTAATCGTTGCAAACACCAAATTGATTTTCTCCCCAAAACTTTCTTCAATTTCCCCTAGCTCAAATCTTTCTTAGAACTTTTTTAATGAAGTGCCACGCTCACTTACCAATCACCAAAACTATTAAGAGACTTTGGTTATTAAAATCAAAGTGCTCTCAACTCATCCGCAAATGGATTTTCGTTCAATTAAGATTTACTTCAAGAAATCAATTCCAACACAAGGACTTTCGTAGCTTACCGCTCGAATGCCAATAAATAGTTTGGCGAGTATTAGGAATAATATCCGTCAGCATGTGGTTAATGGAAAAAGTTTTGAGTGCTGTGTATGAATATTTTGTGGTATAATTTCGAAGGAGTAGTAGCACAAATGGGTGTAGCTACAATAAAAATTAATAGCAGAAAAAAATCCAAATAATGAAAAGTAATAATGCACCAGTAAATAGCGATTAACAGTTTATTTTCGTTTTGATGTGCTATAAGTAATCCACTCATTCCGCACAACAATCATGTAGATGATTTTAGGATGCAGCTCAATAAGGAATCGGATTGGTGAAATCGGTTCTTTGAATGACGCAACGCGTCTACTTTTTTGAGGGAGGTGAGATATTGAAATATATCACAAACATTTCCAAAACCCGGATTTAATATCTAATAAGAAATCCGCATTGACCTTCAAACGCTGTAGAAAACGAGTAGTTTTTTATATTATTTGATATTTTATTATTTTTATTTGTTTAGAGATTACAAGGGAGCGATCTTCCAAGTCATGGCGCAGGTTTGGGTTCCTCATTCACGCTTGGAAAAACCGCGATTTGGGATATGCAAACATAAGCTATACCTTCGAAATATTTCATAAGCTAGTTGCGAATTATAAGATAATGTGCGCAAATAAAATAAACGGCTGAAATAGCTTATGTCGCTTAGACACATACTGCTTTGTGCCACAAAGTGCTTCAAGAGTATTAATATCTGGTGAGGGACTGTCGTCATCAATATAACTCTGGGTCCGTCACGTCCCATGCAGGAGGGCTAAGTACTACTACAATTAAAGCTGTAAAATATAGATAGTGGTCTCATGTATGTAAGTTGTTCTTCTTCTGCCGCGTCCCGTGTTATAATATGGGCTATATTCTTTTTTTTTTTTTTTTTTGTAATTGTATTACAAACTAACGAGAATATTTATATGAGGCGGAATTGAATAGGTCCTCGCAACTCCAACTTCTAACTATAACCCTACTTCATTACTCTTTCTACCATCCTCTTAAACAGAAATAAAACACATTGAAAATATATACATAAAGACACTTATATAGATACATCTTAGTAGAGATTATTCAATAGATATTTTTTTCTCTTAACCCATTAGTCTAATTAAGTCCAATTATTTGAAAAATTATTCACAACAAAAGTTAAATAATCCTTATAGTTGTTGCAGTTCAAGTGCCTATTAAAATTCAACACTTGAGCAAATCCTTTAAAACAAATAATTACAAGTGGTGTAAAGAACTCAAGTTAAACCACCCACACAGTATCATACAACTGTCAATCACCCTGCACTCCCACCAATTCTTTTTCTAATTTTGCTTTCATTAAATTAACTAATCTTCTTAACGGAACAGCAACACAGAAAATATCATCGCTGGCTACGCAAACTTCTTGGCCTTCGTTTCCCTAATAGCGAGGGCGCAGTACTCTCATTATCCCTACAACAAACAGTATTAATATCATTTACAAGCCTCAATGAGGGAACTGTCGATTCAGCGTGGGGTAAAATTAAAAAAGAAATTAAAATCAAAGTCACACCACTGCCGAGCATGCGGAAAAATCATGTTAGCTGTTGGGGACCAACCACCGCATAGCCCAAGCGAAGAAATTGATTGCTCCCGCGACTTTCAAACCTCGAGTTTTAAATATGTACATAGTTGAGAAAAAGATGCGTAACGCATGTTAGGCGAAAGGCTTGCAATCACTGCTTGGCTTTCACAAATGATACGTTTTGCCTAAAGATTTGACGCAGCTGCCGACATTGCTTCAACCTTTTACTTGCAGATGGTAGACGTTTATTTTTGTATCTTTCATATAAATTCCTGGTAATTCGTGTGACTGCTTTAAGATGCTTACAAAAAGCCAATGCTTTGTATGAATTCTATAAGCTGAGTCTGGTAAAAGATTTAGGGGCACATAATTTGACTAAGCGCTTGTGTTATTACGGTCAAAAATAAATTAATTCTCTAAAATTTGCTTTCGTTTTTAGTTTTTTCTGAATATTCACCTCATCGCTGATTTCCGCTGCCTTTTGTGTTGAACTGTTAATTAATTAATGCTTAGTAACCAGACCTATGTATCACTGTGTCGTTATTGTTGCAAGAATACATCGACTTGCAGCAAATTAACTTAAGAATTCTCCATTCAAATCCTGAAATAAAATTTCTTGATAAACGTGGATTTCTTGGATTTGGTGACTGCCTAGATTGAGATATTATCATATTCTCGCTAGGTCTGATCAGCTCTGAAGACTATTCACTAACCAACAATTTCTAAGCATATGTATGTGCAAGAGGTTTTAAATTATTTCCCGGCTGCAGTTTAGACAACAAGTGCACACACAAACATACATATATTTAGGAGCAACCATCGTATGAACAACAGGCTGACCATTTCAACCCGTTCAGTTTTGCGTCCTTTAAGTGACGAAGCAAAACCTTTAAGAGGTGACTGGCATTGAACATGGCCAGTTTTTTCCTATTGACATGCAAACCTTATATACAAGTTAATTTCCTTAACAAAGAGTACATATCTTAATGCCTTCGCAGTAAGGTAAAATCAAATTTCAATAACAAGAAAAAATTTATATTTTTCCACATGAAAGCACACTGTGTAAGTTTTGTTATTGTACATAATCATAAATTTATGTAGGTGTGTAAACATTTCTGAACTTCAACTCATTAATACTGCTTTACATATATTTAAGAAAAGATTTCACAGAAATTGATATAATTTTTATAGGCTAATAGCAATCCACATTTCTCAGCGTCGCTGATACTAATATTACATATAGGATTTACTTGGGAGCATGAGATACACAGTACCAATATGGAAACAAGTAAAGTGTACCAGGGTAGGGTAAAAAAGTGCTCGAAAAAATTAGAAATTCAACTTGGGATTGCAAAAGATTAATTTGAAACTAAACTATTCGTGAATTTCTCTCTTATATTTTCGATTAACGGAAACTTTTTTTAAAACCTTTAATTACTTTTGCTATTTTATTTTATTTACTTTCTGAGTCAACTGATAACTTTTTATTTTTTGTTTTTATTTGCGAAATGCAGAAAAAGGTAATAGTTTTGCCAATATTTCTGTCATGCTAAAGATCCTAAAGCATAGAATAGCACTTTTGGAGCCTATCTCGAATGTAATATTATTTTATTGAGTGTCTGGTATTATACGTAAAGCCTGCTCAAGCAAATGATCTGGCCAAATAAATTAGAAAACGTTTAGTAAATTTTATCCCACTGTACACCTTCGTCAAACGGCAATGCAGTAAATCTAACATTTGGCTCTTAACACTCAACTGTCTGTAAGTTTTGAGGTGGTCATTTCATAATCATTGCTTCTTTGTTTGAATTTTGCTTGCTGCCCTGAGGCATTGAACGAAGGAAGTCGCCAACAGTAGTTTTCGTGCGTTGCTCTACATCAGTGAAGTAGTTTGAGTATTTAATTATATTTGCGTGTGCATATATAATTTTTTGGTTATAAATAAAATGAATTTTTTAATGCATTGTACATAGCGTACGATAACCTTAAAACAACGGAAACACTGTTGGCACGACGTCGCACTCAACAGCAATATTTTCTAAGCGCAATGGCTAATGAAAAACAAGAAATCAAGACTGCCATTACGTTAGATTATGTGTGTTTGTATGTATGTGCTTGGCAGCATAGACGCCCCTTCTTTGTAGGCGTATAAATCATAGTTCATGGGGATGATGTGACGACGATTCAAAAATCTAGTGCCAAGAAATATCAATCAACAAAGCACTACCAACAAAACTTCACTGCACAGCTAGCCCTCGCAAAGTCGATTGTTGTAATGCCTCTAATTGCGGATTATTTTTAATTATTCAATTTCAAATGGAGTGAGATATAGAATCGTAAATGCTTTGTACTATGAAAAAGAAATATGGCATGGCACAAACATATGTACATACATACATACATACATACATTGTTCCTATGTGCATGAACAACTTTTTATGTTTTTAGCAGCGCGATGACTAATGCGCTCAGAAAAGAATGTTAATTGTTTATTACATAAATTAAATATGAATGATGACTAATTTTCTAAGTGCTTTTTCTCCGAAACTTTAACTTGTTCAATTTTAATCGAAAATAAAACTCTGAAACTTGTAAGTGTTAATTATATGACAGTACTCGTTTATCTCACTTCCTTACTCTCTTGGTTGACCATGAAAGAAGACATTCCTCATATTAGCTAAACTTTTTTATAAGCAGTTTTAATTGTGTATTGTATAAATTTGAATATATCTAGTGGCATCGAAAAGTAAGTGAAATATATCATGATATCTCCACATTTAATGAGTATAAAATTGTGATACAGAATAAAATGAACTGGTTGTAAAGCTTTCAACCCAAAAATGATGTCTTTGTTCCCCAAACTTTTCCTCATTAACGGGCATCACGGTTATTTACCATGCTGTCGGTAAGTTTATTAACTGTATAGAGATCACTTTGATGATGCCATCAACATACATAGCTATCATCGCCGTTTAAATACAAAAAAGTCCTGCTTTTTTTTTGTTTGTATTGACATTTATCAAGTTATTTATTATCACTCCCGCAGTACGTTATATACCCTATTTTTACATGCCTCTTTAGTTCAGACTTGATTTTTTCCATTGTTCGCAGTTCATCTTTTTTCTAAAATTGATTGATTGCTTGCCACGTACAAAATAAAATATTCGCTCAAATAAAAGAAAAATGTTTAGTAGCAAAATTGAATCGTCAAACAAAAAAAAAATTGGCGGCGGCAAACCGTAAACTAGTCCCGACTCGGCATGAGAATGCGGCTCGTACGAAAAAGGTCAACTAACGGCATAACCAACGGCAAAGCATTGAAATTAATGACTGTAGCGTGTATCCATAGCGTGTGTCAGTGTGAAAAAAAAGACTGATGTTGGAAATAATAAAATTAAACGTACTTAAAATACTGACACAGACAGCGCGATGACATGCGATAAAATAGCAGAGATCAAATGTAAATGCAGAAGAGCAAGAAAAAAGTGGGAGTGTCAATTGGATTGGTGATTGGACAATGTAATCGATTTCTAAATGAAAGTTAATTCCTAAAATATTTTTTTTAAATGAAGATTGAGATTAATACGTGTAAGAATAATTGGGTGGCTAAAGCCATGTATAAAGTATGCAGGGGAAAGAGAAAGCAAGCTGACAACATAGGTAGTACATATTGGTGCAGTGAAATAACGCCCAAGGAAATAACGCCCATGGGCGTTATTTCCCACTCAAAAAGGAAATTACGCCCATGGGCCTTATTTCCTTTTTAAAAAGGAAATAAAGCCCATGGGTGTTATCACCTTTTGCTGATGGGTGTTATTTCCTTTTTCGAAGAGAAATAAAGCCCACGGACGTTAAAAACGAATTAAAACAAGCTGATTGAAGAATTAAGTATATGGTTTTCTTTATTTCAATAAATTTGAACATATTTGTTATGTTTTTATAAGGCGGGTGCAATATCGCCTTGTGAAATAAGCCCTTTAAGGCCTTATTACACTATTGAAAGTGAAATAAGGCCTTTATTTCAAAAAAGGCTTTATTACACTTCGAAAGAGAAATAAAGTCTTAAAGGCCTTATTGCTCTTTCATTTTTTTTAATGAAACAATAATATTCTAATTCTTTTTGTATTTTATTGAATAGTTACACACAAATTTCACGTTAACCAAAGTGGGAAACGTGGCACGCGGAAGGACATCACCGGTAGCCACGGCTATGGCACACACCCGGAGTTGGAATGGCGTAGCCCAGGGTTATTTTTTGAAGCGCGGCCGAAGGCCGCCTATGCGGAAAGGTGTTCTGCACCTAAAAATCGTGGATCGGGCCTCCGTAACTATAATCCGAAGGGGGAAAAGCAATATTTTGTTTCTGTGAAAAGTTATTAGTGAAAAACCGAAAATTGTCCGGGGTCAGATCCCCAATTCGGGGCCCCATCCACGTTTTTTATGTGCAGGACACCCATGGCCCATGGGCGTTATTTCCTTTTTGAATGGGAAATAACGTCCATGGGCGTTATTTCCTTGGGCGTTATTTCACTGCACCGTACATATTTATTCGGACACTCTGCTGTTGGATATAGAAGAAAAGTTATACGATTGCCTATAACACTTTCCTTTTCATTTAAATTAAATTAAAATTATTAAATAAATAAAACAGTATTCTTTTCTTCATATAGTACTAAGGGGATTCTTCGAACTTACATTTGTAACTACAACTGACTTTTTAGTTCTAAAAAGTCCAATAAACAAGGAAGCAAGCTAGTTTATTAAACAATATTTTCCAAGCGTAAAAAGTAAGTGTTTTCCAAACGATTTTTTAAATAAAAAAATTTAACACACGTTTAGATATGTATTTCCTTGGAGAAACAACTTTAGGTGAATTTCTCAGTTTTCAAAAATAATGTTTCAAAATACATATATGGGCATCGTGGTGTGACGGTAGTGCAGCTGGCCTAACACACAGAAGGACCAAGGTTAATTGATTTTAAAAGGTTTTTCAAAGCTGGTGCGCATTTCAATTATAGATGTAACATATGTACATATAATTATTAAAAATACACATGCAATAATGTCACAGTAAATCAGCTAAATCCTTAAAGTTAACCGTATATGCATACATACGTATGTATTTTACCTTAGTTGTAAAAAAGCTTTTGACTTGTGTGTTTGTATGTGTTTACATGTGTATTAAGCAACGTGTCAAAATCAACAGAAAAACGTTTTACATCAAAGCTAAAGCAAAATTATGTATCCAATCAAATATCATGTACTTTGCATAAAATAAAATATAAAAAAAATCTTAACAACAAAAATAAGCACAATGCCAATGTATTAACATAGTTGATAAGCTTTCAGGTAATTCCTTAAAGGCAAATTCCTTGAAACACGCTTATTCAATTTATGTAATCAAGTAGAGATATGTAGCTAGATTTTCCATATCAAGTTCGGAGTTAGCGTGAATTGTTTTTGCTCATTCGCATATAAATTCAATTTTTTGTGGTAATTTTAATGAGTTTCGAAATGGATACGCTAGCTATTGTCATTTTCATTCATTTTAACTTTCAGTTTTTTCCAAGGTATTCAAGTGAAAATTAATTTAAAATTGTGGAATAAGTAGACATAAAATATTTCCCCGCTAAGTGGAGGACATACCGAAAAGTACCACCTAAGTGGTGTCTGTGAGCGGTTCAGACTAAGCATACTTAATATTAGGCAGGTTGCAGCTTTTTTTTATTTAAATGATAAACCCAATTTATAACAATCTCTTCTTCTTTGCGTACCTACTTAATGAGACTGACGTAAACTTCGAAAAATATACGGAAATAGACAGCATAAAACAATATTTAAAGCCACCTGCGAGTTTGGCGTGGACTTTAAAAATAATTTCCATATTTTTATGAAAAATTATTTAAGCATAAAAAAGTTGTTACAATACTTTTTCATGGCTTTGGCTTAGTTTGATATGACATAGCAATAAAGGGGGGGAAAATGTCTAAAAACCGATTTACCACAGTGTTGGCTTTGACTGTTCTCACTAACAGACCTTCAACACACAAATCTTTATCCACACAAGCATGTGTGTATACGAGTATATGAAGCTAGGTATCTAAAATTATTGTTAAAAAAAACCTTTTGTAAGCCTGCATACAGAGAAATTAGGGCACAGCTTAGTGTCATGCAAACCAGCAAATTGTTGAATTTTAGATGGCAAACAACAAAGTGTCAACAAAAGTGTAAGCCAGGCAATAAAGAAATTAGTATACACGTTTGTGAAATTTAAATTTAAATCTGTTTCAAAAAAATTCTTTATGGCAATCAAAATTACAGCACCGAAAAGGGTGCAAGTTAGGCTGGCACCTAGAGTTATATACCCAGCTGTGGACTGTTGGTTTCAAGATTTTATATGAAATTGGAAATCGCGAAATTGGCTGTGAGTGTTCTATAAACATGAAGAAATCTAAATATAATTCTAACAAGAAGTGAGCGTAAATTTGAGAAATGTGTTACCGAAAGTGTTTAAATAAGCTCGTGTTCGTGAAATTAATTTGACATCCTTCACAGTTGAATACTGCGCTCTCCTTACTCATATCATACCCATTCATATGTGATGCAGAATTATTTCATGTATGCATCTTCAAAGGACACATACACAGGTGACTAAGGAAAAAAATATTTAACGTGACAAATAACATGCAAAGCTTTCAAACTTTTACAGTTTTTAGTGAAATGTGCATAAGCATGAGGTTAAAAAAAAAAAAAAAAGACCAACAAACCAACCTTTGATTCTCTGTTGGTTTATTACGTTATAGAAATTTGTAATGTTGTTAAATTATGAGACGATACACAATATTTTATCTATACGAAGCTTTGCAGAATAGTATCAATCGTTATAGATCTTTATCATCATCATCTCAATAAGACAATAATGAAAATTATAATCCTAAATATTCATATATATGTTAATACACTAGGCTTCCATGTTTTATGTTTTGAAGAAATGTATTACTAATTATCTCAGCTGCAAATTGTAAGGTTTTTTAAGTAAATATGGTGGTTTTGAAAACCGTTTTTAATTGAGTTAAATTTTTTAAAAATCCGACAAAGAGCTGGTTTATTATGAAATTTCTTAGGTAGAAATAATAATTTTATTCCAAGACTGAGAGATCTTACATTTTCAAATAAGAATTCAAAGTTCGCTAAAACCTTTTTTAAGTTCAGCACAGAATTAGGTTTCGAAAGAGTTAAGCAAAATCAAAAGGATTTATAAAGGTTGGGTGAGGGTAATGGGCCTTTCGTAAACTGCGATCAATTTTCTGCTTCTTTCACCTATTTACCTCATTCTGTATTCGTTAAAAATTTAAAAAAAAGTGATTACCTTTCACCTTTGTGATACGAGTAATGCGCTTTACTCCCACTCACATTTCACAAAACCTTGGCATCTTTTCCACGATTATGTCAAATACACATTAATATTATCTCAGCGCGTGCTCATTTCACAACAAAACAGCTGTCCGTGCATGCTTTACTGCTTAGATGATCATCGCCTACTGCAAAACCAACCATGTTGGCATATTAATTTAAGCCATTCGTGCATTATACATGTCGGCCACGTATCTCATTTGTCTTTCACCACACAGCACACCATGCCACAATATCACAACTGCATTTTGGATGCAAGAATGCAAGAAGAAATCGAAATCAAAAATTCAAGATCTCTTTTTGAGCTCAGCGTCAATGCTGTGCTCTACTCAAATCCTTAGTCCAATGCTTACGGCAATCACTTACTCGTATTATATCTTTGTATGTTAAGCAGCTTTTTCAAAGAGATTCCACAAAAGTAAGCAAGGGCGTATTGAGAGGGTGGGCCAAATAAATTGAAAGAGGTCTCAGGTTAATCTTCCGATATATGTATGTAAATAAATATATTCTCTCACAACAAGACGTAGCAAGTATCTTAACTAGAATGATTTCATTTCACCTAGAGGGGCAGTGCGTTCTGTAAGCCTCCATCTATTCCGTAATTATGTATATAAAAGGCAAGTTCAATATTCACGATTTTGTTTCCAGTTGAAAACTGTATCAAAATTTCTTTTAGGTCGGCCAAAGTCTTGAAAGGGGATTAGAGATATCTTACTAATCGATCCAAATTAAATAAGGTTAAAATATCTATTTCTAAATATTAATGGACATTGAAACAAAACAAGAAGTTTACAATCTAAAGACGTATAATACTTACTAGTTAATCGCAGTTCAAAGCTCTCTTGAGTTTTCTTCAGACGCTTGTCTCTTGCAACGTAATCAAAAAGTGATTTGTTTCGGTAGAATATTGGTACCATTCAACTTGCCTACGCCACTGTACCTAAAACTTATCATTGTACTACAATTGTTCAACCCTGCACCCCTTGTCATTAAATCTCTTTTACTCTACTAACATGCAAATCTGACGACTTAAAGAACTCAACTGGCTTGACTGTCATTTCATTTCTTGACATTCTTATCGCCGCATTTACTTAGTATTGTTGCTTTTGTTATTTGCATTCCAAACACTCACAAAATGCTAAAGCTGAAATCCAAATCACGCTAAGCACACATGCAGTTATCATTAGCATCCGCGTACATCCGTTTTGCTCCGCCAACTGTCAGCGGAACTTTGATGCTCCCAAAATGTGGTGGTTGCTGTATGCAAATCGGTCAAATGATGCCTCCCTCTTTGGTCTCCCGCTGCATGCATATTTATAGGTTATGCATGTGCGCGTTAAGTACTCATGCTTGCATAAAATATATGCGGCGGCACATGAGCTTATGGCGTGAGCATGTTTGGGCGTTTATGTTGTGCGAGAAGGAAAGAACGAATGAAAAGGAAAAAAAAAAAAACAATACTTTAATGCCTATTTTGGCGCCCCAAGGCTTCACGTATAACCCATATGCATATAAATGTTTTGCAAGAAGCGGTAAATATGGTAAATGTGCATGTCAGTTTTATCGTACGTACCCTATGAGGGCACACAAGTGGACAAATAAAAACTAGGCCGATCTTAAATAGATATTCACTAGTCCAAAAAGTCAGGCATAACCTGATATCGTGGACAGATAAGGAAATTTTCCTTACCCATATTTTTTTTTTCTTTCTTGGTTTATAGGCCGGGTCAAGGGTTGGTTAAAGAAAAATTGTTCTGAAAATGGCAAAACCTGAAATCAAATTTCTTACCTATATACATAGCTATTTGGTTGAAAGAAGTCTCTATAGAATAAAATGAGATGATACGAACGTACCTTTTATGTTAACTCAGAACTATCAAAAATAGTAGTGAGCTCATACTTACTAGCATGTCATGTGAAACTAATATCTTTGTTACCATGCACCTCCACAGAGATTAGGGACGGTTCCTCCCATAAATTCAGAAAACAAAAATTCAGAAAGCGAAATTCCCATCTAAAAATTCAGTATGTTATGAGAGGGCAGAAAAAATCAAATTTTGAGCAAAATTAAGTTCTAAAGAAAAAAAATTGGTCACGTAAGGGTTAATGTATAATTACTTGTGTTATAACGCTAAACATACCCGCAAAAAAAATTTATTTAGATATTATAAAAATAAAAATGTAGGCCACCAATGGGTTAAGTCATGGCATTTGAAGAGTTAAAACGCTTAAAATCAACTACTTAAGCGTATGTAAAACTATTTTGATGTGAAAAAATTTGATTTCAGAGATAAAAAAAAAAATTGAGGTCGTCAATGGGTTAACGTATGGCCGCTAATGGCTTATAATTTTAAATATTTACCAATTAAGCGCAGCACAACCCATTCAAAACTAACCAAAAAATCATTCATAATATCGTTATAAAAATAAAAATATAGATAACAAGTGGGTTAATGCCTGACCGTAAATGTGTTTCTGAATTTTTGGTTTCTGAAAAAAGTTCTCTGAATTTTTATACCTAGTAGTGCTTCGCACACAAGGTATATTAACTTCATTGGCCTAACGGTAGTATGTAACGGCATAAACGAATCGAGATAGATATTGACTTATGTATATCAAAATGTTCAGGAGGAAAAGAGAAATTGATTGAGCCATGTCCGTCCGTCCGTCCGTCCGTCTGTGAACACGATAACTTGAGTAAATCTTGAGATATCTCAATGAAATTTGGTATGCAGGTTCCTTTTCACTTATCTCGGAGTGCTATTGAAAATAGGCAAAATCGGTTAAAAGCCACGCCCACTTTCTATATATATAATATTTTCGAAAATACAAAAAGAGTGATTATTCAGTACATAATAAACCTATAAGGATAAAATTTGGTGTGCACTTTAGCGTTAAGGCAAAAAATTAATTTTTGAAGAAATTTTTAAAAAGGGGCGTGGCACCGCCCACTTTTGATTAAGTCAAATTTGGAAATATTATTAGTCATAAATCAAAAACCGCTCAAGATAGCAAAATAAAATTCAGCACACATATTTATATTAATACAGGCAATATTTCGAAAAAAAATTATTTAAATCGGGTTAGGTCCACGCCCAATTTTATACGAAAGATTTTGAAAAGGATCATAGATATATTGAATATGCTATAACTTTGCTGAAACTACTTGTGTATCATTTCTATTTCACTTCTAAAGTGTTCGTGGGCAAAGAAAGTCGAAAGCACAAAATTTTTTGAAAATGGGCGTGGCCCCGCCCCTTAATGGGGGATTATTCCAAAAAACTTTTCATGCCATAACTCCGGTAAAAATTGACTTATTGAAGCGATATTTAGAGAAATTGTTCAACATATAAAGCTAACTCTTTGCTGTAAAAATAAACAAAATTGGTAAACGGACACGCCCACTTTTTGAACACAGTTCTAAAAAATTTCTTCGTATAATTAAAATCGCGATATTTCCTTAATTGTATAAGTTATATAAATAAGATTTTACACACATAACAAGCTTTTTAAGCAAAACTGAACTGTATAAAAATTTTGTGGATTTTGGTGAAGTAGGCGTGGCGCCGCCCACTTTTTAGCATAAAAGGTCAGCTATTTTCAAAAGCAATTGCTTGAAATTTCAAGAAGGTATTTAAATGAAAGTAAGTGAGATGCTTCCCAATAGTATATAGTATACTCCTGCCAAAAATTACGCAAATCGGATAGCAAACACGCAAAATATACTGACAAGTAGTTAACACCCTACTGCCTTTTTTTATTAATTTTTTCTATTTTCATACCTTTCATGAACATGGGGAAAGCTATTTATATTTTGTTATTTAGTGATAGTTTAATTTCCCACTTACAATAGAAATGTTTTTATCGAAAACAATCAGTTGCCTTTATAACAAATTTTCAGGTATGTATTAAAATAGACCTGAGTAAATTAGGATACCAAAACAGATCACTACTAGGTATTTAATGTTCGGTTACACCCGAACTTAGACTTCCTTACTAGTTCCTTCTGACTTTTGGTTTCTGAAAAATTATTTATAAAAAAATTTTTCCGAAAAATTGCATTTCTGAATTTTTTCTATCTGAATTTATGAGGCGCACCATTAGGGACAAGCCTCTCTATCAATTTGTGGTGAGCTGCTTCTCATATTTCCTACAAACTGACGGAACCTACATGCTTAAAGCTGACTTCAAATGTGTCTGTAAATACAGATGAATTTTTCCTGAAAAGGTTTTTCTTAGCAGGAAGATAAACGGAGGCTTGTCGAGTACTGCGGCGGGTCGACGTGACGACATTATTTTCATTTTAATGACCGGCTGCTTGAACCTGAGATCTTGAGTGTGTTAGGCATTACGAAATAAACGCTTCAACCCTTTGACATCAACTTATTTGACTTTTCAGCTTATTTCGTGTAAGTTGTTGTTTTTTTTGTCACCTTCGTACACTTAACTGGCAATTCGTTATAATTCCTATGTCCTTTGACCTTCACTGTTAGTTATATCTGACAAATTGAAGCAATATTTTATAAGTAAGTATGTATGTCCATGCTTAACTGAGTTATAAAAGGCATATTGAATGACAAAGCATTGCGGAAAGCAGGTGTTGCGAACTAACATCTGCGCACCTTAGCGTTTGACAAGTTATTTAAATTTCACTAGCCTATCAAAATGATATTGCGTAAACTCAAAATAATTACAAAGTGTTAATAATGCAGTGTGAAAAGGCATAACAGGACTCACATGTGTTGTAGACCTTGCGAAAAATTGTCAAAATTGTCCTTACACAGTCACAATCTGAATTTAGGGGCCACAAACCACTTTCTTTAGTTTGTGTATCCTTTTAAAATGATTTAACTTTGGGGTTCAATTGCTACTACTAAATATGAGTAATAAAATTGCTAAAGAAACATACCCAAAGTTGGCGGCCTACTCCAGCTTACAAACTCTTCATACTCATTATTTTCGATACATCCTTAAAATTGTTATTTTAACTCTTGCCCTTTGAAGCATTTTCGTAATTTAAAATATTTTTTTTAACAAAAAAAATTAAGGTCTATATTTCTAAAACCTGTTTAGACTAACTTTCTAATGGAATTCAAAGTACCCAATACCGGTAACTCTTCAAATATTTCGATAGAAATGTATTTAAAATGAAATTTCTAAAAACGAGGCTGTGGAGTTCAAAATGTGATTATTTTATAGGTTTTGATATGGAATATAGGAGGTATGACGTATCCAATCCCCCACACTTGTAACAATTCTTTAAACCTTTTTGAAGTATTTTTCAAACTGACTTTGTAACCTGAAACAATGCCTGACTATGAATCAGAATGCTACTTTAAACAGTGCCGGTGGAAATAGCTAAAAATCTAACTCATCTTTCAATTATGTTCAATCTTCTCAGCTGATATTCTGGATTGAAAAAGTTGTGTTTAAGCGACTTAAGCAACTTTTTTCGTTTATTTCATTTGCAACCCTTTTTAGAATTCTCAACCCGCTTATGAAATATTCTGAAGATATTGTTTTTGGCTGCATAACCCAAATGGGGTTTTTTCAAGCGAAAATGAGGAATAGAATCTCGTGCAATGCCTCAGAGCCAACAGTGCTCGCCCCCAATGAATAAATACAAGGTGTAACAGGTGATCTGCACCCTCCCAGTTCTATATAGAACAACTAAATTAAATTAAATAAAGAAATATGAAAAGGGCTCCAAGTAAAACAATAATATAATGAAAATCTCAAATAGAAATCAAATAAAATTAAAAAAAAACTTCTCGCTCCCTCAAAGCATAAACAAGCAGGAATACCAAATTTCTAATCCAAACGAGTTTAAACGAGTTACCTACAAGTGTCGTACAACTTCGGATGCATCACTCGAAAGAGTTCACCAAACAATATTGGATACTACTCAACACACCACTAGAAGGTTCGAAATATACGAGATCACAGTGGCTTATGAATTTAAATAGTTCAAGAGGACTTTAAATAAACAAAAAAAAAAAATTTAACTAAACACTGCCTAGTATAACATAAAGTACTTTGAGTTAATATGATGCAGTTCAACCTTTCTTAATTATGTAGGTCCTCTCCGAGTCTAAAACGGGACTCTATTGTAAGACAGTTCAATTGTGTTATGATTCATATCTATTTTGTGAGCTTATGCCCGTTTCCCCTTTGTATATCCAAGCCTTATTTTCCAAAGTTTTGTGCTACATTTTAGCAGGAAAACAAAATTTTACTTAGATAATACCCCTAACACTTTTTTTAAAAAGGAAGTTTTGCTTAAGTCATTTTACTTGCGCGACCTCGATACGACCTGACAAGTTGTCCAATTGTCTACTGACTTCTTGACTTTACGCAAACACAACTGTCACACAAGTCGTACACGCAAGTGATGGGAATTCTTAACAGCCATGCCAAAATTATGACGTCCCATGCCAAATGAACGCGGTGGAGTGCTGTAGGTTGAGCATGACTTTAGAAATGAAAAAAATAAAACATTGCTACACCCCATTGCCGTTTGGTGTCTTTGTTATTGTTGTTGGTGCAGATTGCGTGTAAGACACTTCACTTTCGTCAACAACTGGAAGAGCGTGGAGCATCATCACACGGCTCGTTGCATTTCGCGCCAACGCCTCATTTCACATGACTTCACTGGTTTTTTTTTTTTTTTTGTTCATTGTTGTTGTACAGAACGTTGAACGTTTTAGTGTTTAAGACATCCAAATGTTTCCATTTGCTTTTACTGTTTGCCTGTAAATGTTGTCAGACTTGTTTTCTTAGTTGATTGTTGACTTGTTGTTGTTGTTGTTGTACGACAACTAACTGACTGACACTCTCTGACTTGCAGTTTTCAGTTGATGGCGTTGTTGTTGCTGCGGTTTTCTAAGTAGCCTGCGTCTTATACGTTCGTCCATTTGTCTTGTCTTGGTTGTATGCCAAGTTAGTACCTACATTGTGACTGCTGTGATAATTCTCTGGCTGATGGCCATTACAAGCAGGAGCGCTTCACTCCGATTTAAGATCATCACCCTTAGCACGGCACTTAGATACTTTGGGTAAATCTACGTTGCATGTGCTTCTCTACCATCAACTTCCACAAGTTTTCTTCCTGCAGGCCAAGTTGTCATCTATTTTCTTCTTCTTAAATTTTTGCATTTAACATTTTTGCAAATTGCCATTTTCGCCTAATGCAACATGCCACTGAACATGTGTTTGGCTTGTAGCATTTCTGGCTACAACAACCACAACAACAATGTTACAATACCTGCTTCAACAAATACTTAACTGGCAAATGTAATGAAGTTGCATGAACTGTCTGTCAGTATTTTGTTATTGCCAGAGCTGATGTTGTAGTTATTGCTTGATAAAAGTTGTATGCTAGACTTAGAAGGAATTTTCATTTATGCTTACCACGCATGGTTTTACCTCAAACACATAAGTTTACATACATACATAAATAAATTTTTACCTTCCAAGATTGTTACCTTATCTGCATTTATCTTTACGCACTGAAGCTAATTGCTTGGTAACTCATAAAATAAAAACAAATGGAAAGCTCAACAAAGCATTCACGTCAACTCTGTTGTCGATATTTAACAGATACCAGCCAAGCAAAGCAATATATTTCCTCTATCAAGGGCGTCACGTGCACTTTAATGGATTTTTGGGAAACAATTTTTGTGAATATTCGATATGGAAAGAGATGTGACAAATGTAAAAAAAGTCAATAGAATTTCCCCATCTGTATTTCTATATAAAGAAGGTTCATTTGCTGCTGATATTTGCCCGGCATTGTCCTATTCAGCCTCAAATCAACCTCCGTACATGACACAATTACTTAAAACAAATATGTACAACAACACAACAAAATCTGTATCTTCCAGAAAAGTCTTGAAATTTGAGTCATCAAAAAAAAATCCGCAGGCTTGCGGACGGATCGAGGAATTTTGATAATTTGTTTAAAATTGGCCTTATTCTGTTAGAAATTTAACTAGCTCCCCGGTTACCGATGACGTGAAGCTTAGCACATACTCGTAGTTCAGGAAGCGATGACTGTACAACTTTGTGCTAGATGGCGCAGTAGTTGATATACAGTCGAACCTTTTTCTGACGCACTTTTTCCTTTGCTTTTTTGTGTATGAATTTTTTTTTGATGCGGATTTTTTTTTTTATTTCTTTAAATATTTTTTATTATTTTTTTTTTCAGTATTTTTCGAAATTTAAATATTTGCAGCTATTTGTGAAGCTTTCGAAAAACTATTTTGTGCCATTTTTTGTAATCTACCGCATAAAAAGTGGTTTGCTTTTTTTTTAGAACAAAAAGATATTTTTATGCAAACATTTGTTTTCAAGTAAAAGCTTTGATTTTAATGCCAACTGCTGAGTTTTTTAAAAAACACGTTATCTCTGATTTTTTTTTAAGAACGTCCGACTTTCAAGTCTCGATCACAATTTTGTTTGGGCCAGTGGTGGGTATGTTGCCATCGGCTACGGTGCAAGACTCGCTGTTCTGCACTCTCCGACCATCATTAACAAAGCACCGTCTATGGGTAACTTGACACTGTTCAACCAATAATATTCAGCTTTTGAAAAACTTTTTTTTTTTTTGTACATTTCAGTAACAAAGTTCCAAAGATTTGTATTTTTTTTTTTTAATTTGTTGTGATTTCATGTGTTAATTTTAAAGCTGCTTTGATATCGAAAAACAAAAGAAGAAATGACCTTCCTTGAAACGCTAAAACAACCTTAAGTTGGTTGGTTGTTCGTGTAAATGCCTGTAAATAATTAAACCGCTTATAACCTTTTAAACAAAAACAATGCTGGTGACAGCGTTATGAAAAACGCAGCCATGAGGTAACACTGAAAATGAAGAGAAAGAAATGCAGAAAACAACTACAGCCATACGGAAGAATACTGCTCACTCTAAAGAAGAAACCGTCATTTGTGAGATATTGGAGCATACGCCAAAGAAAGTTGTACGAAACTTATGTCATACTTACAGGTAGGGGTTCAAGACTAAATGAAGGTGAAGGATAAGGAGAAGCTAAACAGAAACATTTAGTTCATATAAGATACAATTAGCTCTATTTTTATATTTTCGTCATATCGGCATTTTAATAAAATGAAGCTATGGTTTTGTACTACATATATATTTCTAAATTCCCCTTCCTCCATACTAAACTCTTGCCCACCTTTTGTGATGTGTGTAGTAAAAGTTGTAAAAAGCTTTCTAACTTAGCTTTGTCCTAGGCCAATGCAGAGGTGATTGTTATGGTCAAATATGATTCATAATTTAAACAGGTAAAAACGAGAGCAAGCTTTCCGAGAGTGTAAGCGAAAAGTCAGAAATTCTTAAGAGAAAGAGTAGTAATTGTTGAGAGTGGTTAACGGTGTTACCTCTCTGAGAGTACGCACTCCACGAAATAGCAATCAAAACAAAACAGAAAAGCGCGCACAGTTGTAATGCTGATTTATTGCTTAGCAAGTGTGTATGTATGTATGTATGTACATATGTATGAAGAATAGTATTTTTGAAAGAAACCACACACGTGCACCTGAGCAGTGTGCTTTATTAACCTTTGCTTATGTAACTATAAATAGAACATTGCAGGTGTTTTAAAATTAGCAACAATTCCACTAAAACTAAAGATAAGAAGAAAATTTTGGAAGGTGAAACGTTCACACTTTTAGACTCCTTTCAAAAGGACCAATAGATGTGGGAGATATGAAGTAAGCGCTTTATGTCTTCATGTCTGTCCTTTGTTTTAAACAAAATAGTCCAAAAAGGACGATATTGAAATGACTGTCTGTGGAATATTTATATGTATATGTTTTTATTAAACTTCAAAAAAACATATTTATCTAAAACAGATAAATAATTAATTATAACGTCGCTTCGAAAATTGATTAAAATTCTTTACAAGAAAATACAAAGAAAACATAAAAGAAACTCTTTCAATAGAACTTAAACTCTTCATTTATTAAGTTTTATAAAAAAATTTTGCCGGCTAGAACAAAGCAAAGTAAATAAAGCAAGAGCTTAACAGAAAAATGTTTACATAACACAACACCCACACATATATATCTAAATATGTACATATATACACAAGTCCAATACGCACAGTTTTACAATCACTGTAATTCAACGTACTTTGCATATTATTTTGGCGCCAAAGGCATTTTGTTTTCATTTCTCGCTCTTCATTACACACGTTCCAACACTAACATTTCTCTCACGCTCTTTTTAAACCATTTTCAAATTTCTCACATGCCCTTTTGTAAACAAAGAGAGCACACAACAAGCTAATCGCGTCTGAGATTCGGTTAACGAATGAACGAGGCAAACTGCTGTATAACGTGTGGCAATGTCGTATTTCCGAATCAACTTAAACTTAGCGGTAAAACGACAGGACAAAAGCACGAAAGGCTACAATTTCAACGAACCAGTTTATAAAGGATACTCGTCACGAGCGGTACGGCATGATTTTAAAGCGGCAAAATGACTAATCAATTGAAATAATAATAGTGTGAATAAAACTACATTGCAACAACAAACAAGTGTTAGTATTGAATTTGCATTACTAATGACTTCACCAGTACAACTACGACTTTGAATACTTGGTATATGGTACTACCTACTAATCGATAAGAAATAATATAAATATTTTTTTGTTTTGCGCTGTAGTTGAGTGGCAATCATTTGCATTACATACGACTATATGTACATACATACATATGTAAATTTATATTTACCTATTTGTGTTACGAAATAAAGTAAGCAAGCAGTAAGTAGGTATTTTTGTGAAGTGTGATGATGCATTCATAATATGGAAAAATTTACAAAGCTACGTTTGATGTTAATTTGAAATACAAAATTTATTACTCTATATTTCAAAAAAAAAAAAATTTATAAATTTCGTAGACGTCAATGTGCTGAAAGAAAGTGAAATGCTTAAATAAAGCAGTTGAGTGAAGTGGCATTTTTCAGACAGCAGTAACTAAATAATGTCAATAACAATACTAAAAAGAGCAACAACAGCGTCTATGGTAAACAATAATAATGAACAACACCTGCAAACGACCATTCAAAGGCGAACGAACAAGCGAACGATATGATCTAATGACCCATAAATGCTTTGCATGAAATTTGCAAAACACTCATAACACTCAAACACACATATGTACATATACATATGTACATACATACGTACACGTAAACATTAATAAACGCACATGCATGCACAAACATGTACAAATGGTATATGTTGTGTATTATTTTTTTATTTTTCTTTTTATATTTTGTTTTTGCCTCTTCGTGGTTTGATTTTTTATATTACGTATACGCCGTGTTGTACTTAATGCTGTGTGTAAAACACACTTACATACATACATACATATATACACAGACCTTGCTTTGAGGCGGCATATTCGCTAAGTATTTTGACCCCTTTCTGTTGCGCCGCAGTCGCAGCAGAAGCAGCAACATGCCTCAAATGCAATCGAGCGCAAAGTCTTAACCTTTGTGGGTTCTTCACATGCCATGGCAATCACTTAGCATGCCATGGCAATCATTTTCCATTCATACAAGTAAATATAGAAGAAATTAAATAAAAGCACATGTGCAAAAATATTTTAGGTTGGCAAGTGTGTAGAGTTTATTAAGTCAACATATTCACTTGGGTAGTCTTGGCAAATTTTGTGTGCTTATATTGTTGTTGGAATGGCATGCTATAATGATACAATTATTTTTAATAATAAAAAAGTTAAAGTGTGAGGGGTGTTCTTTTAGGCGCTAACCGAAATTGAAATAATTTAACAGTGAAAACTATAAACATCTGTATGAGTAACTGTAGTAAGCATTTACCGCTAAGTGCAAGATTACATTACCTCAGAAGATTTGAAAGAATGTTATGTTAAAATTGTTTGCCAACAGACCTCTCAGCTAAAAAATGTATGACGTTGGGTAAAGGCACATTTGGAATAGATTGAAGTTGTATTTTTCAAATCTTTGAGATGAATTGGCTCGTCAATTAAATAGCAGTTATTTGGTATGGAAGACTAACAACTAAATTTAAAATTTTTTTTAACATATCAACCACATAGTATTCAATACAAGCATTGGTCGTACATGCCAAAGCTCTGTCATACCGCATCAAGAAAGAAACTACGCCTTTCTTAGAAAAAATATTTTCCTAAATTATTAGAATCATGTTCATTGATGAAGTTACATCATTTGTAATAACTCGCAATTATTAAGAATTGAATTCGCTCCGAATGTTTACTATGACTTTGAGACTATGAGTTATATTTCCGAAATTCACTTTTTTTATCAACACTCGAACAAAGTTAAGCACAGTATAGTACGTGCTGATGATGGTCCCTATTTCCAGTCCTGGTAGAAGTAAAAATCTTTTAAATCTAAAATAGTTTCTTAAATCCGACAGTGGCTATGTGATAACTGACAATAAGTCTTCGGGCATTTATAAATAATATGCTAGAAACCTAGGCATTAAAATCCTAATTATAAATTATGGAGCTCAACAAAGCTATCTCAAAATATATATGTTATCGCTCAGGTCTGTGAGATAAGCTTTAGCATCGAGAACATCTATGATAAGAAACCCGAATTACAGGCTCAGGTCAGGTTTCCGCTAAAGCGACTTTCTTTAGTTTAATTCGATTTTAGAAAAAAAAAGATTTAGCAGCATATTGAGGAGTTTGCATTCTGTTTATATTAGAAAAAAGTATTAGTTAAAAGTATTTAATAAAGTAACGATTTGTATTTTGTCCGTCAACTTGGCATTAACTAATGTATTCGCTTTTCCGTTCTGAGTTACTTCAGTCCATCTGAATGCAAGAAAATATTCCAAAAATATATGCTCTCTCTATAAACTTCATTTATGTTCTTTTAAACCGTATTCATATTACTGGTGTAGAGCTAAATTTTATAAAGTAACGTTAACATGTTTAAGCTGTACACATCCACAATTGCTTCTTCTTACAAACTAAGCGTAAAACAACATAACAACATAAGCTGCGCAACCTTATGTAACTTTTATATTTATATCTGAATTTGTAGTTGGCAAGTTATTGTTCTGGTATATAACTGCAAAACATAAACACATACACATACACATACACATATTTGTATACCATACTAAAATGCTTATCTTACCTGAATGGAAAGTTTTTCGTCAAGCGCAGAGCTTGCATGTGTACAGTCTGTCTGGTAGAAGTGTAAACATCACAGCAAGACAACTATTTCACCAACTTGATTTAAACTACTTAAGTAATCGAATTTTGAGAGTGAGTGCAATAAAGGGTAGAAGACTTTAGACAATAAGGGAAAGGTTTACCAAAATGAAGCCCCGCAAAAGAAATTTTTTCAAGTAGAAGAATCAGTTTTCAAAATAAAAATTCTCAAATTGAACTTTGCCGTTCCTGTTTCTATTAGACAGACTGTGCACTGTGCATTAGTGATGGAAATCAGGGAGGCCCGGCCTTACTTAGTAACACCGAGATTTACAATTCCACTATCATTAGGACTCAGATAATAGAAACAATTAACGGATACGCCGATTTGAAGCATGCACACAAACTAGATCAAAAAAATCGCTTCCAGATTAGGACTTTTTGAAATAACAAAAATTATGAGAGCTATAATTGTGCGACTTTTTAAATATAGTGATTAAAATCAATATTAATAACTGCTGCATATAACAATAATGTAAGAGCTCCGTGTTTGTATATTTCAGATATTTAAGAGGAGTCGACAAGAGGGACTATTATCAAGTTGATAGAAAAAAGAATTTTTGTTTGCTTGTCTGTCCGTATGTTTGTTCGCGTATCAATCAAAAACTGCTTAATGAAATTCAATGAAACGTTCTCCATTTTACTACTAAATATTTTCCTTAGCATATAAGATGTCAATTATTCCAATAGCTTGAGGTGACCTAAAATATGTTTGTTACAATATGGGTATCAAATGAAAAGTGATAATGAGTGTGCAATAAGCGGTACAAATAAGTTCCATATCTTATCTAGAAGTTATATAATGACTGACTTTATTACAGAATATGCTACTGAAAACTAAATAAAATATGAAGTGAAAATCAATTCATATTTTTCGTGTAAGGTAAGGGGTCTAAAGCAAAGACACTCAAAATGTTTCCTTTTTATCTATTTATTGAATTTTTTTTAATTAAAGCTAACATATTCTATAGAAAGAGTTGACGCCGATTTTTAACTTAACAAAAGTTCCATTTTATCATATATGTAACTGCTCAATGTGTCGGTCTGTAAACTAAAGTTTCTGACAATTTCGACAAAATCATAAACACGCATTTAAAAAAAATAGTGAAAGTATTCTACAAATTTTATTAATATAGATACTACATATTTAGTTTTAAAAATAAAAGATATATAATAAGCATCCAATAATTTGTTATATATTTCAAACTAAGGCAGTTTCTCCTACAATTTAATTCTTGCCGCATACCGATTTCGGGACTGTAAAGTGTAGACGTATTCTTATTTTATTTACATAAATAAATAACATGCACCTTTACCTCACCCAGGTACAGTCACTCTTTAAAATATGTACTTTCTCGCCGCACAAGCTGCAGCTTTTTTATTCAGCTCAGTTTTACCATCTTACAACATACTTAACCTTCCACGAAGACTTCTTATTCATTTTTCAATCTCTCTTCTTTCGTTCTTTCATGACGATTTGCATATTCTGACATTCCAAGACCGTTACATTATTAAATACGTAAGTAAGATGCAGTGTTTGTTGCTTTTTGCTACCTTCTGCGTTGCATTTTTACGCATTCGTGTTTGTTTCGAATAAAGTTGGAAACGGGTATGTTGCATGAGTTTACGACATTAGTGCGGATACGAGTATGTTTGTATGTATGAAAAATATATTAAGTCATTGCATCCAATGCTCGTTGTCATTTTTCGGCAGTTTGTCTAGTAGGATATGGCGTAAGGGAAGTGTTTTCTTAGTACAAACTCATCTTGGAATTTTTTGTAGAATAGGACAAATTTACTGTCAATATAGAAGAGGGAAATGTTGTTGATTATCTTTAGATCTACATATATTTTTAATTTTCTAACGCATACATTTTTTTTCAATAACTGTAATGAGTCAGTACTTGAACTGTGGCATATCCTATCCACTTTAACCGACTTCATAAAATACCTTTCCAGAACTACATTGATTTGGTTTCAAACACATGCCCGGTTTTGATTTTGGCAACGAATCATCTCTTGATTTCAAATAGTTCATTTAAACACATACATACATAGCCTCGAACAAGTTTTTAATAAACTCCTAGTCCTCCTAGTCAGGCTTATCGGTGACGCGACAAAAATTAATGGTTCTTACTACAGTCCAATTTCGAAATTACCTACTGTTTGTAAATTTTATCCGATATATTTCTATCGAAGATTGCTTTGCTACTTTTCAAGATGGATCTATGTATAAGTATCGGAAAAACTATAAGTAGCGCTTAATTTTCATGAGTGGGTCAAAACGTTAAGAGTGCAATTTTTTTCTACCTTAGCAGAAGAGTCAATGAAGATGGCTTCAAGGTATACTCCGTGTTTAAGATCATTCTTACTAGCATAACCTTGAAGTCGACCTTGTTTTGTTAGACTGGTGCGTCTTTGAAAGATTTCCTCCTGTAAGATCTATTCTTAACTAAATAGCTGTGTAGCTTTGCTTTACATTGGGCTGGTATGTGCGAATAATTCTCTCGGTTAGTGAGAATAAATATTTCGTTTGACTAAAACAGTGGGGTTGGAACACCATATCCTTAACCCGCCATTACTAAAACGACTATTGTGTCACATCCAATTGGCAACCTAATACATTTTCTTTTAATTAATTGTCAATTCAGTTTAAGAAGATATTAGATATTGCCGATTTTTTTTTTTTTTTTTGTGATACTATTTCAGTGAGGAAAGTATGATATAGAATTTTTATCTTGCTATTTAGATATTAGCAATTACTTTAAAAATGCATCACATTTTATATTATAAATACAGATCGTCTCCTTTTTCGCTTTTGACTTTGACTTTTGTATTTTAAAGCTGTGAGCTAATTTTGTGTGCTCTTTTGTGTGCCTATTTTGTACAAACAAGTTTCCAGTTTAGCATTCAGATACTATTTTTATGCTCTCGTTGTATATAGTTTGTGATTCCGTACATATATATATGTATATATAGGTGTGAATAAGCTTTACGCTTTCTTGCATGGCACGCTTTTTATGTTCTTCCATACCCGCGCTCACATTCACTTTTCGCTACAATTTTCATGCTTGTGTTATTAGCATTGCATTGTGTTGTTGTAGATATACATAGCTTAGGTGTTTTACTTTCACTGTTTCAAGCTAAATTTTATTTTTTTATTTTTTTACTGTCACGCTTCGTTTATTTTCCCCGAGTATTTATGGTAGTTGATATTTGTTCGTTCCCATATCGCTATTAAAAAGTCAAGTTTTTAAGTGAGAGTTTCCAGATTCTCACATTTAGTTGTTTTGAAAACTTTGACTTGCGCTTGCATATTTGTTTTTGTTGCACAACATAATTATTTAAGCCGCATTGTTAAAAGTTGCAGTGGTGCGGCTGTCTTCTTTAACATCTACCTTGCGGAGCTTATGTTGTTTCGAACTAAATAAAAGTTTTGAGAAATAAAAATCATATTTAGTTGGTTTCGACGTCGTTCCATTTTACGAAGTCATTCTTTTAGCAAATTGGAATTATTAAAAAAAGGGTCTGAGTGTAATGGGTTAGAGAAATTCGAACATTTTTTCATTTGAAATTGTAGTTAATGTAGTAGGGCTCTTTACACCGTTATTAGTCGCTTCATGGTATTGGAACAGTCGCTCCGAAACAGCTACCATTCCGTTTACTTTTTACTATTCGAAATTTTGCCAAAGCTCTAATACTATTCCAAACAACTTTCAATGAAGGTTCCTTAAAAAAAATTAAAAATATCCTTAGCATATTAACAGCACTGCAGCCGTATCTAGTCAGTAAACTTACCCAAAAAATGCCAATTAGTAACTATTTGCAGATATAGTAGTAAAACTCTGTAACAAGAATTAATAAAACCTTGTTACTAGAGCTTCGAGTTGAATAAATAATTTTTAGTGAGACCTTAACTCCCTTCAATAAATTCTGATTTCATATCTTTCATACATTTTTTTCTACTAAACAATTTTTTAAAAGTTCTTAAATATGTTGTTTTCCCCTTAATAACACCCATTTGAAGTTATCATTAAACCAAACCACAGACACCGAAAATTTGAATCGATTTACGAACACCTGAAGATAATAATATGTGTATCATTTTTATATGTTTGATGAAGCATGAATGTCAAGTAATTAAATATCTATTAAGTATACAATGATACATTAGCTTTGAAACAAATTTGACTAATAAAACAAAATTACTTTCTAATTGCCCACTTTAGTATGACACGTGCCTGCCTACATGAATAAGTTCAAATATTGTTGGGGTTACACAAAGTACAGATTTGAGCAGCGCACTACACATGCACGCACACAATTGTTTTTGTGTTTTTGGAAAATATCTTTTGTATTTATTTAGGCTCAGATTTAACAGATTTTAATAAAGTGTAACGCAAATGTATATTCGAACGATACGTCGGCAGCCTTCGTTTTATTTGGTTAAACTACAAAACGGTTTTATTGTTGTGCCATTTTTGGTTTTTTTTTTCTTTATTTTTTTTTTAGTACTGTCTCGATAAACTGCTTTTTGGAAAGAATTCATCTAATTTAATTTGTAGTTGACATTCGATATCAAAATTTAAATAGTTTTACAAAATGGCTGAATTTGACATTATTTTAATCTAAACCGGCTATATTTAAGCTATTATTGTGATAACATATACTTATTTTGAAGGTAAAATTAATTAATCTAAATCTAAGTACAAGAGAGAAACTCATGATGACACATATTTTTGTGTTCTGTTCATTTTAACTTTTAGTTAGTTTACATATTTTAAACAATTATTGTTGAATTGTTTTCTTATTATTATATTATATTTTTGTACCAAGAACTTATTTATTAAGTAGAAAAATTATATGCATCTGAGTTTTATATAAATATAAATATGTTTGCTAATTACCTTGATTACTTTCTTCATCAACTCCTTACTGAGAGGGCAACAGCAAATCAACACTCTATCCATGACAAATGATTAAGGGAAAAAGACAGTACATTGCATGATATTTATCGACTAATTGGATGTGTTTATTCTTATTTATATCAAAAAAGTGAATCACACAACTTTTTCTTGATTTTGATTAAACCTGTTAAAAGAGAAATTCTATTTTGAACATGTTTTAAAAAAAAAAAAAAATTAAGTTTATTTAATTTTTTTGTAGTTCCCCTAAGATGAAACTAATATCAAATAATTCCTTTGAGATCTCACTCCTACTCTCGTTTGCGAATAAATTCTCCACTTCATTTGCTAAAAGAAGTATTGATGAAGCGACGCTTTTGGTTCTGGACTACACATTCGCATTTATTCGATTGATCAGACAGCTCTAATCGATTCGAGTTAAACCTGTTCTGAAGAAAATTACCCTATTAACTATTAATTTCTTCACGTTTGCCATTCCTACTTCCCCATGAAAAATTCATCATTCATCATCTAGAAAGCACATTTCCAAGAATGTATAATTTGTTACTCATACGCCCCGTTGCACCAAATGACAAATATTTCTGATGTGTGCTTAAGTTTACTTTTCCTACGTCCTATGAATATTTAAGTAAAGGTAAAAAAATAAGCAGGTCAATGTTTGGTATGAGATAATTATATGTCGATTTGTTTTGTGTTGGACCTTTATTAGGACAATCTCAATGCGACCATATTATGAGTGGTTAAAGCGACGTCTGCTATGATTTTATCATTAGCAGACTTAATTGATTGAGTGGGGATTATTTGAAATATTTTTAATTTTTTTGTCAATCAGTATGCAAAGTAATGCAACTAAGTGAATATTGAAAAATATTTAAAAAGAAAACTCGGTTTTGCTTTTACAAAAGAAAACCTCATCAAAAAATTTAAGAGTGAAAGTGAATAACAGACAAATTAACCAAACTATTTGAAATTCTTAGATTGATTTTCTCTTCGTTTGTGACTTTGTATTTCCTTCTTAATTTTCAAATATCCTGAACACACTTATAGTGCATTAAGAATAGTAAATAGTTACCCTATAGGAAATTGTGCTGGGTCAGACATATATCTAAATTATACTAATAGCTCTTATTTTCATAGCAATTAAATGGTATCTAACGAGGAAAATAGTATACCCATATACATATATGTATGTAAAGAAAACCTTTATTGTTTGAGAGTGTATTTTTACTTCTTTTACTTCATATTTAGCATCTAATTACTTTACTGCAGCTTGGAACTATAGTTTCCAAATTCTAAAACATCGCCATGTTATTTCCGCTAGCTGACAACTTATAAAAGAGATTGATTTTGCGCTAGGAGTGGTAGGAAATGCACTCTATATCATTGGTAAAGATTTTTTCTGCAGGGTAGTATACTAATTTCCTGGCAATTAAAAATCTTGTAAAATCGTCAAATGAGTTAGTAATTGTTTTTCAATTGCGGCAACAAAATTGGAAGTTACATATAGAAATAAACCGAATACGCATACCTGTCTGCTGATGGTGCCAATTTTGATCTACTTTTTCAATCCCTGAATTTTCGGGACAACGACGTGACTGTCAGGAAGCACTCAACGAGATTGGCTATATGGAGTTTGGTTTTAAGATTTTCAAGCAAATTCGAGGATTGTCGAGGATTGAACATAGACATTTTGCAGAAGCTAATATCCAATTAAGAAATAGAAGCAACGCCATTCGCTGAAAATACGCAGACACTAAAGGCACTAGCCAACGGAATAAGAAAGCTATTGAAGCATATCTCTTGGGCACTAAACTTACCGCAGATGTAGCTTATGGTAGCACCAAGTAAGTTACACTGAAAAGGCAGTAATCCTATACATTGTACAGCTTAGTACCAAAGCTGGTTCAGGAAAATACAACGATTTTGATAAGATGTCGTTCAAGTCACCCCGGGATTGATAGCTCTACTTTGCACCCTTCTACACTAATATTTCTGCCAAAGCATATATGCATGTACTACCATATATTGTTTTGCATGGTCTTAATTCTATTTATAAGCCGATTAGACAATGAAAACAATTGAACAATGTAGACAAATGCAAAAATGGCTAAACGAACAATTTTTTTCAATTCATTGACTGATCAATTACTTTTTTTTTTTTTTTTTTTTGTTTTTCTCAAAGCTTACCATCCAATGCCCAAATCTTCAAGTGGGTTTGCGTGGAGTATGCAAATCGGAAAACCATATAAGAATATGTATATATGTTTGTGTAGATATCTACGCATAAGTAGCTATTTGAAAGGGTGAAAAGGAGTTAGCTGGAAAAAAGTAGATCAGCAAATAAGCTGAAGCAAAACAAGGAAAAAAACAAAAAAAATCAGCACAAACAAATAAAACAAGAATTCCTACGAGAAGAAAATGTAGAAAAGCTGAAAAGCTACAGTTTACACTCACACACGTACAGTGCCTGACAAAAGTATTTTTCACTATAAGATGATGCAAGAAAACTTTGATTATTTATAGTTTTTTTAATTTATTTAAAAAGGTGAACATTGTTTCTCGAGCTAATTCTCTCACCAAAGTTCACCCTACATTACCTCACCGTATTTTTGAGCAATGCTCGAATTATTTATGTGACATGAAAATTTGAATTTTTTCGTTTTTCTGTTTGTAAGATTTGTCAGAAAAAATTGCGTTTTTAGAATAAGCTCCTATAAAATGAAATGAGGGTTCTTAGAATATAAGAAACTGGCGGGCAATCTTACTTTATAAATATTTGTGTGAGCTACTGTATAAATAAACATATGCATATATGTAGATATATGTATGTATGTATACAACTAAAAAGCAGATCTGCCATATATGTACGTGTAGGAGCCACTATCGAACCAACAGAACATCTGCGTTTCGCTGCTTCCCGCTGTCAGATATATTTGTATATTATATAGATACTTACATTTGTTTGCATATTTCTTCTTTAGGTGTATGTTACTTCCCACCTCCGCCCCCCCCCCCCCTTTTCTTGTCAAATATTTTTCTATTGTTTTTTCATTTCATATTTGTTGTGAGTTACCTTTGTCATGCGCCATTTATCCTGTTTGTTTTGCCATTTTACATTTGCGCTGCGTCTGCATATGAAAATTGAATTGCTGGCACAAACCCCCGTCATCAACTTGATATGCATTTGTTAGTATATTTTGTTTGACTGGTTCCTTTTCATTTTGTATTTTTTTGTAATTTTATATATCCCGTTGTTTTTAATGCAGTCAAGAATGTTTACATGTTGTTTAAGCATTTTTATCCATAGTTGGAACAAACTGTGGAGTGGATGTTCTTAACTTAAAAAGACGCTAATATTGTACATCACAATATAAAGAAACACAAGTAAATAGAATACTGCAATTACAAGTTTAATCAACTGGCTCAGATGTCACTTACTTCAAAATGGAAAGGAAGCTTAATCGAGTTCTTTTAATGCTATAAATTGGAACTTGCATTTTTTTTACTGATTTTATTCATTTATTCTAAGCAGTGTAACTGTAAAACTCTTGCAAAACAAAGAGTTCCTTATCATTTTTTATTTTCCTAAAAGTCAACAATGTGTAGAAGTACAACCCTACCGCGATTCATTCAGCCAGTCAGACTGGCTTCGCTTATAAATATACATCATACCTACACTAAGTAGATATTAATTTGTGTTGTTGTGTACAAAATTAACCTATTATATATAAATCCGTTAATGTTTTTAAGCACGTAAATGTGAGCGTAAATAATTAGTCTTTTCATGCATAATTTGAGCTATAATATTCGAATCAAAATGTTGACCGCATGACGTTATAAGCCTCAACATACCGCTATTTGCATACAAACATACATAAATGAATAAAACAAATTTGTTAACACATATTTTAAATTTGCATACGCTAATCTTTTTATGGCATATAAACATTATATCATCGAAAAAAGCTGGCATAAAAACACACATTTATATATATAAAACCTAGCGGCAAAAAAAAGTATGTAATAGATGGTCATGAATATTTTAATTAACAATATGCCATCAACATTTAATAATTAAAATAGTTTGAAATATGTTTATAGTTTGAGGAGTTGTAGGGTTAAAATTATATGTACACATATATGTATCCACCGTTTTTGTTTTTGAAGTATTTGACAGATAGAAAAACCTACCCTTATACAAAAACAGTATGGGATGTACATTAAGGTGAATCGTTACCACAATATATGTATATATTTTTTTATGCAAAAATATTATTATACTTTACAAAAAAATATATACTTTACAAAAAAATACTTTTACCAATTTTTTGTAGACTTTAAAACAAGTTTTAGGAGCTTGAAATTTTTATTTTTTGTTTGGAAGTTTTGCTCAAAATATAAAAAAATATTATGTGTATTGAAACGATTTTCCATCCGCTTTGTTTCGCTTGAAAACACTGAAGATCGCGGAGCGCCGAGACAGGTTTGTCTTTAAAATTGTATATCAGCGAACGAGCTATCAATTTCTACCGAAACTTATTTCAGGCTCTTAACTTTTAGTCGGAAATATAGAGCATTTGCAAGTTTCTCTTTAAAAAATCGCTTGATTTTGCATTTCATATTTAGTAAAGCGAAGAGCATTAATATCAAAAACGAATTAATTGTATTGGCATTATGACACGTCCACGTAATTTGGTTTGTAACTTGTTGCTGGAGTTGTTGAATATAAATTTATTTACATATGTACATACATACATATGTATGTTTCAATGCACATGATTATGGTACATTGAGCATCCAACGCCTATTTAGTTTAGTTAGTTGTAATTATTTATTTTACTAAAATTAAACACAGAAAAAGTGTTTAAAGTTTACTTTGCGGTGTGAATAATAATTATTAATTAATTTGTTTATCGTTTTTTTTTTGTCAATTAATATTAAAATGTTCACGCTTTGAGCTTTATTACACGTGTTTTGAGTGGTTTCATTAAAAATTAATTAAATCATAAATCCAGCCGGCGTGAGATTGATTTGAAAAAAATGTGCTTATATAGAAATTAAAAATGTAATGTGCGTTTCATAATTATAGCATGCTGAATTTTTTGGGTTGTGTTTATTTGTATAACATAATTTTGTAATATTCTTCTCATAGGAATCGCATAAGGATCCTTTCTGAGTTATGTGGTCTGTCCTTCAAACTATCTGCATATCAAAGAAATAGCGAAGAAATTTTAAAGTTTTAAAAACTGGCTTTGAGTTTCTTAAAATATTTTTGCTTGGATCGCATTCAGCTTCCTTTCATATAAAATTAAATTACAATCATATGCTTGTGTAAATTGCAAAGAAAAAAATTCTTAAATTTGAGTGCGATTGATACAAGTATTTCGTAAAGCAAACATCTGCTCTCAAGCCTTAGCACTATGATGGTAGCAAGTGAAGTTAGATGTAAATTTACAAAAGCTCTGGCTAGCGATAAGAAAACATTTCGGCCTAGAGCATCATCAATTCGTAGAAATCCGTCTGTGTCCCCAACGCGTAGGGATCCTCCAATTTTTTTAAAGAATTTCTCTCATAAATATTCCCAGAGCGCATCGTCAGATGCTTTCAATATTAAGCTCTCGAGTCCAGCATAAAATGAAAGAAAGGTCATTTAGTTTCGAAAGTTTGGAAGACGTTCCAGCCAAGTCTGACAAATTAAGATAGCAAATAGATTAGTCTTAAAAATGTTTTAATAGCTCCTTTAATAGAATATACATAGTACAATATTGGCTATCTGGTTTCTCTAGTACTTTAGTTTTCCTAATTCAATACTCACCGCATTTCGTGGTTTGCTTCTCGTTTGCTTTTTGCAAAAACTATCCATAACACACTTGACCCACAATGGCTTACAAATTAATTACATTCAAAATTTGTATCTCAAATTTCTCAAAAAGCATAACCTAAACCCATTTATTGAGCTTCTATTATATTTTTTATGTGCAACAAATGCTGCCGTATCATGCAAGGAATATGCGAGTAGTACATTCATATATAAATTGAACTGAGTTCACACATAAATATGGATGTATGTACGTATAATAAATATCACAGTGGGAAAAATAATGTGTGAAAATTATTTCAAAAAAATTTATTTATATGGTAGTCATGCTATGTCACACGCATTACTTTCGTAAATCAACGCAAATTCAATTGATAGTGACTTAAAATTTTTATTTTTTTAATTTATCGTATCTTAGAAAAAATCTAAATGTATTTCCCACCGGGAGACATTATATGTATAAATTTGTTTGTGTAGGTGTGTCCCATTCATATTTTATGTAGCAATTCAAATGCTCTCAAGTATTTCACAACATGAGTAAATATATTTTTCTATATTGGACTTGACTTATGACTGCCAGCATTCACCTATCGATCGACATTTAAGCCAACTATTCATACATAATGGAAAGTAAACACATGCCCACCAAAAAAAATTTGGGTATAATGAGACAGTTTTTTCATGTGTGTTCTTTATGTATGTTCGAAGCGATATTCCTTGAGATAACCATTGTTAAGCTGTGATTGCAGTGTCATTAATATTTCTATCTCATCTATATTTCTATCTCTTATTGTCATTCGCTGTATCGATGATTTTTGCATTTTCAAATTTTCGTTTCGATTATGTTTTCGTAATTGAAATCGACCCTTTTCATGCATAACTGCTGAAAAGATAATTATAAAGTTTTTTCTGGACAACTTTTTTCTTGGTGGCCTAGACCCCCTATTCTAAAAAAAAAAAACTTTATTCTACAAGCTATAAACTTCTCGTTAAAATTCTTACTCACTCCCTTCAGTGACTTTCAGTAAATGGTGGTCGACATTTAAATTTAAGTGACGGTGACGCAAAGTGTCATGGTGACATACATAATAGATAACATTTTCTTTTTGTGGGTGCCTATGCACTAAATATATCACTAAGTATGTCTGCATATAAATGTACGATATATTTCATACAATCGCATACGTATTTTTATAAATATCATACATACGTACATAGGTATATGAATATATTACAAGCATTGGAAATAACTCAATAAATATTTATGAAGTTAACTTTTGTATACATCTAAATGACTTCAAATGTGTTATGTGTACTTACATATATAGATACTTAGAAGTATGAGGGCAGCCGAGTTCAAAGTTATGAGCTTTGGCAAACAAATGTTACATATTGTTATATTTAAAAATAAATATTCGTTCGCGTGCAGATATCTCATTAGTCAAATAAATCAAGCAAACAATGTGAGTAATATTTTTAAAGCACCATCCCTGTTCTTGTCTATCACAACTAAGGTAACAGGTTCAAGTCCCATATTTGCGGGTGTATAATGCCCAAGTTATTCGTATGATTATTATTGGATGTGTGAATGTTAATAACGGTATCGTGACATAAATACTCAATATAACTCGGGAGAGGCTATATGCTCAAAAAATTTTATATTATTTAAATGTGTGGAATATAGCATAGATTCCCTGTTAAAAATGCGATTAGTCTAGTTTGCATTGGAAGGTAGCCATACAATCACAATTTTTACGTTTAACAGGAAAAATGAAATCTGAAAATCGTTACAAGACTTCGTGAATCCCTTCATTACTTCGAAGGACCAGTAAATAATCATATATTGGACTGCTTCCCGATTACCTTGTGCACCCTCTCACGCCTAAAAGGTCTTACGGCGTTAAAGTGGCACGAAAAGCGCTTCTGTTTTAAAATTGGTATGGAAATTTCTTTTTTAAAAGGTTTTTAACCAATTTTATTTTTATGATTATGGGGCTAGCGTTTGGCTAGATATTTCCAAGCTGGTTGAAGCAGGAAATAAATCACGAGTCGTGAGATTTAAATTCCTAAACGATACTCAAGATCATGTTCTTGTGGCAGTACAAATCGTGCTTTTCTTTGTAACAAATACTTATTACCAAATGGCGGAGGTTATTCATGAATTTGGGAAAGCGGATAGAAATAGGAATTTAGCTGCCGGCGAAACCAACTTCTTTAAACTTAATGGTTAGCAGTGCGTGACAAAATATTTCTAATGAAGTGTCGCAGCTTTCGAAGTGGCTCTATAATAAGGTCATGGCGATTGTCTCTAAAATTTCCCTTTTCTTTTCAATTTGAAACTTTTAATAACTAATTAAATTATTAACTATATAAATAAGCAAATATAATAACATGTGCGTTTTAAACTACGTAGGTACATATGTATGTATCTATGTATGTGCATAGATATGTGCTAGTCAGTAAAGTCCAACGACAACGAAAAGTTATCAAATATTAAGTCATTTGATATATTCATAGAGAAGAACTCATGTATGAATCATTACGTTTCCAGCACGATATGTGTTTTAAATGAATATACCAATTTCTTAGTACAGGCGTATGTAGATATGTGTAGCTGGGCCAACTTTCTCATTTCCGTACCACCCAATAAACAGGAAGTTGGAAGTTGAGCATTTATTTATGCATCGACAACTAAGTTTAAGAAGTAAATATGTATTTATAGCTTCACAAAATATATACATATTGTTCTTAATGTATTTTCAAAAATATCTAGAAAGCATTTTCTACAAGCTCGCAATTAAATAATTAACACGTTGTTGAATATTTCAAAACATACCAAGAACCACTTAGCCTCTTAGGAGAATAAGTCAAAGTTTTCTCTTGAAACTATTAATTTCCAAGTATAAATTTTAAATGCATCAGATTTACTAAGAAGCCGGCTAGGTTTTATGTTTACGAGTAAAGGCGAGCGTTGCAGTAAATATAGTTTGCAATATTTATTGAGTTCAATTATAGTTACTAACAAAAATTTAATTATTTAATATATGTATGTCTTGTTGTAATTGTAATTGTATTATTATATATTAGTTGGTTTTGTTGTAATTATTATATTAAGCAAAAATGTATATTTCAAGAAAAAATAACAAAAATTACAAAATTAAAATCTTAATCTACATTCGAATAATCGAATCTTCATCATCAGACTTTTTTGGGTACGCCCACAACCAACTCTGAAGACTCACTCATACCAGCTTTGGTACGCTGTCGGAATTTGAAGTAAGCTGCTTTTTCGTTGCTCGCATTGAATCGAAAACTTATTTCCTAAAGGCTTAAGAGGGTAGTGCCGTATAAAACTTTCCTTTGGCTTATGTTAATTCAATACAGTCTGGAACTAGAACCTCGCGCTTCCAGCAATGCTGTTCCCTTCTCTCAGTTTCCAAATTTATCACCCTCATAAATTTGCAATGAATTTTTTTTTTTTTTCTACCAAAACGTTATATATCCTGTGGGCGCACACAAAATTTAATTTTTATCAGCATACCAAATTAACAAGGTTTACTATTTCCGTGTCAATGATACACCAAATAAGCGCACTACTCGAAATTCACTCAATATGCATATTAGTTAGGCATTCTCTGTGTGTGCTGCCTATTAAACCGTGACACCAATACGCGACTCCCACGACATACATTCGAACTGATAATATATACATATATGTATGTATGTATGTGTATTGTGCAATACATAACACTGACACATATGCAAATACACGTTTTGCTAGCGCTGACAATGGCAACTATTGGGAGACAACAGCACGACACTTTGGCATCGAAATAATGATGACAACAGTACTCTGTGGCAACAATAACAAGAGAAATAATACTTAATGAAAGTTATAACTGTATTGTGGTAGCTAACAACAATTTTAATTCGGTTGTGAATATGCGCAGACATACTCGTTATATGTAAGAGATCCCCATGGTTGTTTTAGTTTGAATATAAATGTATGGATGTATGGATGGTCAAATCCAAAAAAAAAGTCCTAATGATAAATAAAAAAAAACTAAAAGTCAAGTCATGTATAATCAAGGTAAATACTGATATTTTCGCAAAAAGCTCAACCTGAGTCTTTAACTTTGATACCTAACAGTTCCACTGACTTTTTAAATAGTTCCTGCGATAACTTCCTCATTCTGTCTACATATGTACATCTGAGACAGGGTGCCAGCTTATTTGGCTTCAACCGTCATTTCGAATTTAGAAATCGAGTTTAAAAATCACAAAGCTAAGGCGCTCCTCATCAACATTTAAGCAGATCGCCATAACAGATCCGAACTTTTTTCAAAAACAGTAAATCAGTATTAGTTCACGTGTAAGTGAGGGCTTGACAAGAAACTATAAAGGTTGGTGGAATTGCCCCTGTAGTTTACGAATACCAAAAACTTACCTACTTTCTAGAGTTTGTGTCAATGTTACAATGTCACTAACTATTTGTATGTATGTATGTATAAGTCCGCGAAAAATATATGTACTACTGTTCTTTTCTATGTCTAGTTATTGTTGTAATAGTACGAGCCCTAAAAAGACTGCTTGTGTTTAATGCTCGCGGACTTATTGGTGTTAAACTTAACCTATGAACAAGTACCATTAGCGCACTGGAGGCCATTTCCTTACAAGTACGTCTGGTTAGGGTCCTGATGACATTCTGAAAATTCGTAGCTTAATTTATCTTAACATTCGAAATCGCTAACCAAATTTTCTTGTTGTGTCAAGGTTGCATAATCCCTGTCCAAGCGCTCATGTGAACTTATCAGTGTATGTATATCTCTATTTTGCATAACATTAGGCAGATCTTTAAAATGAAATGAACGGTTTGTTTAAAGCCTCACCCCCTTCATTGGAAACACGATGTTGGCTTAGAACAGAGTTTTCTTCCTTATTGAAGACAGCTATGGCTAATCGCAAGGGCAAAAACTCGAGACTCAAAAAAAATTCAAAAAAATAAAATAACTATTTTAGTTTCAAGAACGACCCTAATATTCATACGTACGTAATTCAAACGTAACACCAAACCTTACATATCACCTCGTCTATGGTAATCTCAATTTGATGGGGTTTGCATAAATGTGACGACTGCTTTAATTAATTTGAAACTTTGCAATTGCGCAACGTGTTCTTGTATGTTTATGATAACCCATGCAATAGTCATAACACCATAATAAATTAAGTTCCATGTAGAGAATTACGTATCTCAATAGTATTAAGTGAAAAGAATCGACTTTTTATACCTTTCATGAACATGAAAGTATTAAGTATACAGAAATGATCAGGATGATAAGCTGAGTTGATTTAGCCATGTCCGTCTGTCCGTCTGTCTGTTTGAACGCAAACTAGTCCCTCAATTTTAGACCTATCTCGATGAAATTTGGTATAGGGCCGCCATTTTGCATGGGATTAATCATTTGTCGGAACCAGCCAGATCGGACCGATACAAAGCATAGCTCCCATACAATCGATTGTTCCGATAAACGGGTTTTGGTCTATAAATCTTGCAATTAAAAAGCTAGGACCGCAAAATTTTGCACTTTTCGTACATATTGTATAAGTAACATGTGTAGTGAAAATGACTCAAATCGGATCAACCAAACATATAGCTCCCATATAATCGATAGTTTCGATAAATGGGTTTTCGGGTATAGATTTTGCAGTTAAGAAGCTAGGAACGTAAAATTTTGCAGGTTTGGTACTTATTACATATGTGATGTGTGTAGTGAAAATCATACAGATTGGACTAACATAACATATAGCTCCCATATAATCGATTGCTCCGATAACTCTGGTTTGGGCCATGTATTTTCAAATTAACAGTTTTGAAGAGTTTGTACCAATTGTAAGTAAGGATCGGACACTTAAAAAAGTTATGCGTATTCATGAAAGGTATGAAGCCTTCGGCACAGCCGAAGACAGCCCTTTCCTTACTTGTTTTAATATCTCTTTAATATACCTAGGGGGAAATCAACATTATTGGTTTTTTTTTTTAATTTAGTTAGATTAACTTTAACCTATCTTTAGTGAACTTTACTTACCTTAACTTAACTTAACTTAACTTAACTTAACTTAACTTAACTTAACTTAACTTAACTTAACTTAACTTAACTTAACTTAACTTAACTTAACTTAACTTAACTTAACTTAACTTAACTTAACTTAACTTAACTTAACTTAACTTAACTTAACTTAACTTAACTTAACTTAACTTAACTTAACTTAACTTAACTTAACTTAACTTAACTTAACTTAACTTAACTTAACTTAACTTAACTTAACTTAACTTAACTTAACTTAACTTAACTTAACTTAACTTAACTTAACTTAACTTAACTTAACTTAACTTAACTTAACTTAACTTAACTTAACTTAACTTAACTTAACATAACTTAACTTAACTTAACTTAACTTAACTTAACTTAACTTAAATTAACATAACTTAACTTAACTTAACTTAACTTGTTAAGCTATTTTCTGAGAATTAGTCTAAATAACAATTTAACCTTTACGAGTATGCTGGAAATTCCTTTTCAGAAAACTAAATAAATAAATAAAATTAATTTTATAAATGTAACTATTTTTTTATTGAAATAATTTAAAAAATTGAGCCAAAATACGCCAAAACATCCATATTTGGTATCTAAAGTGTCAAAACTGCACTTGTTTTAAACTAATTGTATTTGTGGTCTGGTTATGTGTTGGCCTCGTAATTAAAAGTGTCACATACGCCACAATGTTTGATTCAAGGTTGCTCGCATTCGCTAATATTTGTGGCTTAGCTCGTAGTGTTTAATGAGCATGAAAATTGTAAAAGTGCAATATTTTGACGGTTACACATCAACAAAAATAACAACAAATTTAGAAAAACATTGAAGTACGCAAAATATAATTTGGTAGCTGTGTTAGTTTTCAGTATCTACTTTTAGCAGAGCTAAGTGTTTTAAAAGTTTGGTTTGACTATATTAAATAGTGATTCAAATAAAAATTTTGACAAAACAAACCGTACTTTTTGTTCTAAGTCCTCAAAACAAGAGACACTGTCAAAATTTGTTAATTTGAAGAGATATTTACTAGTTCCAGTAAATTCTCCCACTAACATAAAACAAAACAGAAGATCTAGTATTTAATTAAGTTTACGAAATAAAATTTAAGTTTTAGATGATTGAGTAACACTATCACAAGAGTAATCACCAATAAGGGTGGGGTTATAATCTGACGCGATTCTAGGCCTAGCGTAATAAAAGCTAAGGATTACCATTCTTATTCTTTAGCAGCTGAGTTCGTCGACTATATTTCAGTAAAAGTCAGCCGGCGGGTTTTTTTATATACTCGTAATTCGCGAACATACTTCTTTCAGTCAGCATTTTCAAGTAGTAAGGCATCGTAATAGCTAAATAGCTCTGTGTTAGCTCCAAGTAATTGCACATATCAAAAATTTTGGTAAAGCAAAGTCAACTTAACAGCACTCTGCATTCTTAGCTAATACAGTTTTCGCTTAAATTTTTTCTTTTAGTTTTTTGTTGCATTACGAATCGCCACTTATATCAAATAGCAAATTCAATTTTCAATCTGTGCACTCTTTGATCGTCCAGTAAATGTTTTTATTCTCACATAGAAACTTGCTCTTTACTTGCTGTATCTCTTCTCTTCGTATTTACTGCATATTTGATTTCGCATCAGACTTTTAAGTACTTAAAGATGTCCATGTCCAGTATTTACACACGCTCTCGGGTAAAAAAGTAGGAGAAATTGTAGGAAAGTAATCAAGCGCTTGAAAAAGTTTAAAAGCAAATGATTTGCTGATGGCACACAATACTCGTATGTACATATATATGTTTATCTTAGATGCTGTTTCGGCTGTGCTTGTTGTGGTTGCTACGACACTTTTTTATTATGACATTTTTGACGCTTAAACAGCGGGGGTTCGCTTTTATATGAACATGGCAGCGGCAAGCTTTAAGTACTTTTTTTCATATTTTATTACCTTTACTCTTGGGCTTTTTTTTGTGTTCTCGTAAAAAGTTGTGCCAAATAAAATTGATTGCTTTTGAATGACCGAAAATTATGCCTCTTAAAAGTGAATAACGATTTAATTTTATTGACAGTAAGTGAGGCTGGTTATAAGGAAAAACGTTGAGTAAATCTATACTTAAATGAAAAGTAATTCGTTGGTTGATGTTGTTTTGCAAAGAGCGTTTTTTATTTTAGACGTAAAGCATGTATACGCTTATATAACAAGTCTGGATATTATTTCCAAATAGATGAAAAGGGATGATTGGAAATGGAAAAGTCACAAATTTCATAAGGAAGGCAGTTCTTAAATCAAAGCTCATCAGAATCATCTATCAGCCCAGGTCACCATTATTGTACCAGTTGGAATTCGGTCCCGTTCTTAAAATAGCCCATATTTTTTTTGTCGTTATGGAAGTGTACCAAAGCAAACAAAAGTGGGTCAGTTGGCCAACTAAGTTTTGAATACAGTCATTTGGGACTTTAAAAAGAGTACAGCGTTTAACCACGCATACTAAGGATATACATATATGAGCTTTCTTAGTAAAATATATGTATGTACATGTTGAGTAGGAAATACTTTATTTGTTTAGGAATGGCTCATAGTTTGTTTAGGCGCTTGGTTTTATCCAGCAATAATGTTTGTCTTTCACATATGCGTGTTGTCTAGACTTCAGTAAATGTCATAAAAATAGAAAATATAATAAGAATGTGTGTATAAATAAGGTTGCACTACTTACAGGAGAGGCTAACTGAGTGTTGACATGAATTCATCAGTGAGAGACAAATATTATTCAAAGCTTTTTGATTGTTTGGATATTGATTTAAATCATAAAGAACCAAATAAAAATAATAACACTTAACGGAAATTCAAAAAAAGCTTTACTCCGTTTCTATCTAAATGCTATCTATCGACATGTGCTGATGAATTTTGTTGTTTGTTTATAGCTACCATTTTCTTTTATTTAATACAGTTCTCGAGATGCGATTTCTCGTTTCAGCAATATTTTATCTTAGCTTAAAATCGAGTTTCGGATAGCAATTATAATTTTTCGCGACATGCCATAAACAAGTTTGAGGCTAAACTATCTTCAGCTGATTGAAATAACTTCTTTTTTGAAATTTTTTTTTTTTTTTTCAAAATCCACTCTCAAATTGTTCACCGTTGATGGGAGGGGAATTGTTTTTAATTTTAAAATTTACAATTCTTCCAACTGTTTCATATACAAACTGTCTCTTTTGTATATGCTTTGCCATCGAGTGGTTTTCCCCATTTGCTTGCCCTTATAAAAACTCATCTTATATCTGATTTTTCTTCCATCCACCAGTGAATGAACATTTCATAAAGCCTAGTTGTAATGTGTACCTTTCCACTATAATTTGTCTCTCTGTAGCAAAATTAATGGGTCTTCTCATATAAGAACATATGTACATAATTTCATACTTTTCAAAACATTACCTTTTCCTACTGGGTACATGTGCAGATACAAATATAAATGGCTTAAAATGATTTTCGAATAAATGGCATGTGCTGTCGATGTTTATTTAAATTTTTGTGTCATTTTGCTGGTAACGTCTACCACAAAGAATTTATCTGGCTTTTATGCAGAAAAAGGTGAGGTTACTACACAAAAGTTACATTACACGATAGCTCATGTAAGAAGGGGTTTGAGTTTTTAGTAAAACCATTTTACAAATATTACACCGAACAACACGAATTTTATTTCACTTTTTTTCTTGCTATTCGTTAACTTTAATGCTTTTATTCTGAAAAATCTTGTGTTAATTTTTAGAATCTATTTAGCTAAATTCTATTTATCAAAAATTTTTATTATTATATTTGAGAAAATCCGCTATTTTAAACATTTTCAATTTTCTAACTAAATACGTTATAAACTCAATAAATGGCTTTGGTCACAAGGTTGTGTTCGTTTTTTTTTATTTTAAACCTGAATGATGCCGGGACCGGAACATCATTTTTATCGGTTTTTTACCATTTTACTAATATGGACATAGTTTCAAAAACATTTAAAATTAAGTACTCCATTACAGCTCCCCTCATCATGTTAAAAGTAAATATGCATTTCAACTTTCTCCAATGTTACTCATATTGTCCAGAATGCATTCGCGGGTGTGGAAAAATAGTTGAGACAGAGCAAGCTATTGAAATAAGAATACTTACCCAGAGTTTCAACCAACGCCTACTCGATTCACTTTCATTTTCTAATACTACACAGGGCACAGCGTTAGAGAAAAAAATGTTGGTTTTGCTTTTCCTACAGGGTATTCAAGGATTTGTATGAATACATTTATTAATTTTGATACTATCACTTTTCACAGTATCCATATCGATATCGAAAGCAACAGCTAGACACATTTGAATAAAATTGTATGCAGAGCTGAGCCTTGATGGAATTTCAATTCAATCACTCTTGCGAAACTTAAAAAATGTTACTCATACGCCACGTAGTCCCATGCAAAATGTAAAAACCGCGAAAACAAATTTTAAGCAATTATTATTAAAAAAGCACGAATAGCTGACAAAGAAAGGCGAGTGAAAATAAATTCAATATCATGACACATTTTTTAACAAAAATTCAGCCTTTTTGTGTCAGGGTTTTTGGGGAAATTATTATACCCAGCAGTAAACGATACGGAACGCTTGACGAGGTGGATAGCTCAAGATTGAGCCTTTTGCAGACTGGTTCGCAATTTTATTGCAAGTAGTTTGGATATGTTATATACTCACTATTTAATCACAAACAGCTAAAATTTCGGGAATACGCCTGCAGAGTTAATGCGTGTAAATGTGCACGACTGCGATAATTGAAAGCGTATGCGATGCGCCGACAACGTGCTGCGTTCACCATGTCGTAAATAGCACACCAAGCTCTTCTTATATTCAAACAGATTCTTATGCACCTTTTTATCTACGCTCATGTTTGCAATATCCTTCATTATACGTACAACTACATATCCGACTGCCATCATGACAACACTTTATTTCATTTGCAACGTGTGGCGCCGGATACCTGCCGAGTAATGCAAAGGTGAAAGTAAAGAATGAAAATGTTACAAAGAGCATTGCAAAAACAAAAAAAAAAGAGAAAAATAAATTAAAACCGAAAAAAGCGCTAACTAAAAGAGAAAAGCAAAAGTAATTACGCTGCTCACTGCCTCGTTAAGCGCATACAAATAGTGCGACGCGGTAACGTGACGATGGCAAACAGACAGACAGACAGACAGCACGACAAGCAGACAAAGTGCGGTGCGGAGCTAGAGTGCATCTACTTTTCTCACTGCAAATGCATATAGAAACACTAACTAAAGATCTCAGCTTTGCCAATGCTTGAGTAAATTGTGTGCATATATGCATTCATACGCTTCACTGGTTGTAGATAAACGTCACTGCAGAGCGGGCGTTGCCGCTGTTTACTTCTATAGGACGTGTGTGTTTTTACTTTAGCACCTCGCTGTCCGCACTGTAAAGTCTCTATATTTGCTTTGACGCCTTTAACGTTGTGCAAACAAATACTTCCGCTGCATTTATATTTGCGCCAGCAAAAAAAGAAGGCAGATCTGCAGTGCTGGCACAGCATTTTACACTTGAACTCAGTTAAGTTTGGTGTATGTGTTAGTTTAGATGTAGACATTAAAATATATATACATACATATGTAGTACAACATGCACGTACTAGCAAGCCAGAGTTATTGAGGTTGTAAGCAAATTGAATAAACACTTGGAAAAATCGGTTTTGAAAAGACTGCCGTAGTTATATAACAACAAATGGCACATATTCACGACCTTCAGCAGATTTTCGGTTTTCTAATTAGTTTAGAAAATTGTATGCAAATTATTTGTACATATCGTCGACCTTCAAATATTTTTTCTTCAGAATAAAGTTGTTAAGCAATCAAGGAGGTGGCGCGGGTAGGAGATATCTACATGTTTTATTCCGATTCGGAATATCATGTGGGATAGCCAATTAATTAAACCTTTCATAAACATTTGATCATATGAAGGGCTCAGAAAAAAAGTATCTAAGTGAATTTTTTTTTTTTTTGAAATTGAGTTATACCCATATTTGTACAGTGAAATGTGATATAAATATATAAATTTGTTTGTTTATTTGTTTGCAAAGAGATCCAAGTAATTTCGGACATTGTAGTGCCATATATTTCCCATACAATAAACGCCCTACCCAGATTTTACATAGAATTTTCAAACGGCAGTAAACTTTAAACTTGAATATCTCCAATCAATTTCGAAGTCACTTAGATCCATTTGGCTCTAAACCCTTCATATATTAGCTATGGTTTTCGGGGAAGAAGGAAAAAGTATCCAGCCACAATTTTCAAATACATTCATCGCCAACAAAGTGCTATCGTTCTGAAAATTATTATAGTTTAACCTTTTCTTGACATACGATTGGGATAGATATAGAGAGCTAGAAAGAATTGATAATGGTTTTTGGACGCAGAAATGCAGGTAGAGGTTGAGGAAAACTGAAAAGGAAAAAAGACAAGAAGTCTACCAGTCACGACGCTAGAAAAAATTTTTATAAAACAGATTCATAAGTGAGCAATAGTCTTAAGCAAGGATATTTCTCGCTTTTATTATGAACGACCCTTCTGACTTTTTGGTTGATTCCCTTAAAGCGTATGTTATTGGCATATTGCATAGATAAAATAAAATTGAGCTCACTTCTTTTTGTTTCTTCATTACGTTGGAATGAATTGGCTGGTCGCGAGACGAAGAAGTTGAGAGAAATGAACACTCATAAGTGAGATATGTGGGGTTATGTATACGATTTTGGGGATATTTTAGAATAACCCCTAATGGCTCTCTCTTAGTTAGTGTTCAAGACCAAATTTTTTTAATCTCGACTCTTTGTATTATAGAGGCCGAAACGTATTAGATACAATTTTTGGACAAGTTTTAGCTACTAAGAAGGAGAAACAGCAACTGTCATAAGTTCCCGAGATAACTGTGTTATTACTAGAAAGTGGAATTCGATACTAATGGCAGCAGCCTCGCAAAATTTAATACTCAAAAGTTGCTTATGCGCTTTTGTACTTTCACCGCAGATATGTTGCGTGCTACTTGTTTTACATATTCTGATATCCTTCAGTTTAACTGATTGACTGGATCGCTTGATTTAAGCTCCATTGTTTGCTTTTGAACGTTGTCACTTGGCAATTTCCTCACTTATTTTAATGACACTTGGTGGGTGCGGCAGCGTATATCCCATAGCACTTCGAATTCTTTCTGATTTGTTATCGCCATTTTATACATTTCTGTGTATTTGTTTTTGTACTTTGTTTTCAGTTCAGATAGTTGGTTCGCGCCTTCTTCATCGTCATTGTAAAAAGCCGATATTTGTTTAAAAAGGTTTTAAACATCACAAAGCACCTATCGATAAACAAAGGCAGTTTAATATTTCTTAAAATCGATGATGATTCTTGGTGCGAATGTTAATTTAAACAAACTTGACTCAAAAGCAGACATTTTAGTTTTAGATTGTGTTTGAACTCAGTGCAAAATTGGTGAATTTTTTAATTGATTGCTATAGCTTTTATGTTGAGATAAAGATTTGTGTAAGGAAAATTGTAACTCCTCATTGCCTTCTAACTTTGTGATATGATTATCGTGAGCCCGACCTACTAACTCCCTAATGCGTTAAACTGGGTAATATTATCATATAGCTTTAAATTTATATCTTTATTTGTATATACATATGTATGTACATACATACATACATTCACTTTCATGTTTGTACGATTGTGTGTGTGTGTGTGTTGTCAGTTCAAGCGTTTCAAATATTTGCATTACTTTTCCAGTTTGTGCCATTTATTTTTTCGTAGTCAGCCGGTTAGTGTGAAATAATTTCTATGTACCATGCAAATATTTGCGAAGGCAAGCAAATATCATTCTGTCTAATTTATTGCAATCAGTCAAAAAGCTAAATTTGTTCGCTGCTTCTTCGGAAGGAAGTTCTGTATGTTGTTTGTTAAGTCATTCAAATAAAATTTATAGTTTATTCTTCAATGGTTTGAGCAATTTGATTTAAGTTCTTTATATGCAAATTGTAATCAGTTTAATCATAAGTTAATATTTAAAGAGAAATCTGTCTTTCATTCTTATTACTTTATTGAATTCACATAAGTTAACGTAACAAGAAATAATTTTTGAAATAGTAAGAAATTATTAAATATTAGAATCACAAAATCTGATACTCAAATATGCATACTTGCTTTCTTTTCTTCAAAAAATTTTAATTCCAAAACTTTTAAATTGATTCTCAAATTGGCTTTCATAACAGTCGTTTATGGCATTTGCTAGAAATTTTAAATCTAATCAACAATTTCATTATATACTAAACAACGTTTCAACTGCTAAACCACAAGAAAAAAACAAATACTCTATCTGATATTAAGCAACAAATGTGGTGGAAGAATACAACTTCAAATGCTTAGCTCCTTTAGCAAACCGTGAACCTGCCCAGCAATCAGAAATCCAAAAATAAATTTCTGTCATCATACCAATTGTCATAGAATGTATGTGGTTACCAGATTTGATATTAAGATTATTTGTGATTGTGGTTAATAAAAAATTTAATTTGGTAGTCAGCTTTTCATTGAATGCAGAGATATTTTATTTTTCAACTTTCTGTTAAATTTTTTTTTTTTTTCAGCAACATTTAAATTCATTTTTGCATGCTACAGTTTCAAAAAGGAACTATTTCTTGATGCTCTTCTGAGGCAGCCTATGATTATCTAAAAATGGATACTGTTTGTTGTGCTAAAAAATCCCAAGTTTGAAGAATAAATACTTTAAGAAATTCTTATAGTTAGAACACTTTCCTTAATGGCAGATATTGCCAATAGGTTTAAGACTAGATACCAGTGTAAAATAAATCAAGCATGTATGGTTACATTTCCAACCTCCCTATGCAGGCTGGTTTCGAGGTCATTCACCTATATTCTACCGGAGGTCTGCAATGTTTTTTAGTAACACAAATGACGCGGACCAAGTCCTTGGCAGCCTTTCTTGACGAGAATAGTTTTTCGAACACGGAAATGCTCTTGATATTTTCAAACTCGATATTTGGGCCAGGGACCGTAACTGTTATGAGTTTTAATATAAAAATCCACATTTAATCATTATTTTCCGATTTTTTTCATAAAAATCAACAATAGCAGTTATTTTAAACTTTTATTTTTTTGATCAAAAATAAAAGTTATTTTTTGATTTTTATTTTTTTGATCAAACATAAAAGTTATTTTTTGATTTTTATTTTTTTGATCAAACATAATAGTTATTTTTGATTTTAATTTTTTTGATCAAAAATAAAAGTTATTTCTTGAGCGATATTTTATCCCTCAAGAATAAAAATTAAGTTTTGAGTTTTAACTTTTTTCGCGGATTGAAAAACTCAAATTACCGCAGCGCCTTTCTGGCAGGTTGTTGATCATAATTATTAGATGATATATCCTTGTCAGCATAAGTGCTCAATAATTTGAAACATATTTATATTTATACACATTGATATTGTATGTATGGGGCAAAATTCGCCAAGTGTACCAGGTGAAAAAATGTATGTACATAAATATAAACTATGTTGATGAGGATATACCACCCAATAATTATGATTTATTACTTGCCAAAAAGGCACAGCGGCGTTTTGAGTTTTTCAATCCGCGAAAAAAGTTAAAACTCAAAACTTAATTTTTATTCTTGAGGAATAAAATATCGCTCAAGAAATAACTTTTATTTTTGATCAAAAAAATAAAAATCAAAAATAACTATTATGTTTGATCAAAAAAATAAAAATCAAAAAATAACTTTTATGTTTGATTGAAAAAATAAAAATCATAAAATAACTTTTATGTTTGACCAAAAAAATAAAAATCAAAAATAATGATTATTTGTAATTTATATGGATTTCCCTCAAATTTTTTTAGTTTATAGAAGCTTTTTGTTGAGCATGAAGAGACGTGCATATTCATATACTTCAAACGTATCTGCGATATTGGGAAGTCTTCCATTTTTGATGCTAAAAATACAAAAATAATCGTTACGGGGGGTCCCTGATTTGGGCCCCCCTTAATTATAGTTTGCGACTTTTTTGATTGCAAAAAAAAAAAAATGTAAGCCCCTTCTTCGGCTGTCTTACAGGAATTTAATATCGGTTGTTTTTTTTTTTACATATTATTCGAAATATCCATCTGGTAACACTGACCAAAACTTTTTCTACACTATAAAAGTCAACTGAGCGACATCATCAAAGCGACAAGCTATTACAAATGCCAACGCCAAACTAAAACACAAACAAGAAATCAACAAATTTAGAAACCAAAAATACCAAACGACAATACCACGAATGATTAGCAAACTACAAAGTCATTTTTATAACAAAAACAGCAACAAGACGAACGAAGAAATGAAGGCGAAAAAAAGTAGGATAATAAAAAATCGAGCGACAACATGAATAACAACAGCAATAAGAGAGCAACTAAAAGCAATTGTAATAATGAAAACCGCAAACGAAACTTTTTACTATTAATATGTAGTGCTATGTACATACGTATTTACAATATTACAATAACTAGGTTTGTGTGCATGCATAAAGACATGTACATATATACAAGTAATAAGAAAATGTTCGTTTGCACTTGTACTAACACAACGAAAAGTTACTCATACGCCATGGCATCAACTCAACATGAACACTAAAGTGGTGCTCATTGTATTGGTGTTTTGGATTTACCATTCATCCGCCGCCTGACGCTTGTTTAAGAAATATATTGCAAAATGTACTATTTTATTGCTATATGTACAGAAAGTCAGCCACACACAAATACTCTCACAACTTTATATTATCAATGTAGTGGAAGTTTCTAGTTCTGAAGTACTACGGTCCTAGTGTATTGAGAGTCACAATTATGTAGCTCGTAATAATTAGTCCAATAACGTGCTTTCAATGAATTGGGAAGAGTTTCATAAAGATCGTAATTATAGCAAATAATGACAACCCCTTTTTGTATGCAAAAAAAAATTATTTCTTAATGATTTTTAAGATTATCAGCCCATGTAATATTTTAAATAAATTCAGCATTATACTTAGTTGTTTAGTCATTTAAAAAATCTTAGTGTAGCAATGAAAATTTGCTCATGAAGCTCTCAATAATCCTTAAGCATACATCCCTGGCATCACATCCTGGTAGAATTTTTTCGAAATTAACCCTACACAGTCTAAGTCCCCCTACTTTTAGGTGTATTTGCGTTTCTAAGCAAAATCCTTTCATACAAAAGAATTCAAATTGCGTTCAGATGACTCCTTAGCTGCTTATTTGAAACTAGTGAAAACTAGTTACTAACTGCCTGGAGGAATATTTTTGCACATGCATGATTGTCGGTTTGTATATAGTTGTTTGAGCTTTGTGGCATGACTTTGCCAAGTAGTTTTACTGCGGCTATTGTTATTGTTGTTATTTGAATTGCTTTACTTTTCTAATTCTATTGTTTTTTGGTTGTTTTTTATTTTGTTTTTTTATTTTTATAGATTTTTTTTTATTATATTTGTTACTTTGAATGTGGGGCAGTAAATAAAATAGAATACTTTGCATGTATGTGTTCAGGCACAAATATTGAAATAGGACGCAAGATTGGGAACTAACTCGGAAATTAGCCAGAATCCTAAAGGCCTTATGTTTTGAAATTTTGGTAAACTTCCCAGAAATTCAATACAATATCAAAACTACAATATTTACACATATTTTACGAACAATAATCCAACTAAATATAATAAAGCTTTTTTAACATTATTATTGGGAGTTGTTTTTTTTTTTTTTTTTTGTGACACTTGGCAGTTGATATTCTTCACCAAGGGGACGTGTTTGAATATAATTTTATTTACTACAAGTCATCATCATTCAGTGTAGTTCAACAGCTTAGTGGATTTAAGCTTCAGCAGAGATTCTTTCTTAAGAAAAGGCCTTCCTCAATATCAATGTTTTAGCGCAATCAAACTTTGAGGTATTAGCAACTTCTTCCAGAAACTTTGTCTGCAATACTCTGGTTACCGGGAGTGATTTTTCGTTAAAATAAAAACTCAAATCGATGAATTGTTTTGTATGCAACTGTGTGCCAAATTTGTTTGGGAAGCATTTTTTATCTTATAAATTGTACTTCAAAAAAAGAAAGGTTTAAATCAAGCTTTAGTATTTTGTAAGATATATTTTGCCGTACAGAGATATTGTAGTTACAACGTAAAAAACTAACTTTTTCCAACGCTATTCTGAAGCATGGAGCTTATGGCTCAAAAGCTTATATAAAGTTTGAAGTTGAGAAGAATGTTTAATTTTATATTTGTAACACTAGCCTTACATTGAAAAATGGTGTGCACCTTTTTTCAGTTATATTAAACAGAAACAAAAATATATAAAACTAAATAAACCACTTCAAAATGTTAAGTGAAAATTGTACCCAATTTTTTTTTCGCCGACACACTAAACTAAAAATTAAAATTTGTACAACCCACCCTAATGCACATTTACTTTGTACACGCAAGGTAGTTAGAGCTAGATGTGGAATTGCAGCTCTTGTGCTCGAAAGTGGTAAGTTTCGTGATTACCTATTACTTTCTGTTTTGTTTCAATAACTTTACATTTTTGATTTCTCGGCGGCAATAAAAAGAATTGCATTTTCATTTTATTTTCTTCAATCTAACTTCTACTACTTGTGTACAATTCACAAAAACTCCAATAACACCTGAGAGATTCAGTTTGGTCGCGCTCGCCTTTGAATGGTCGTAACACAACTACGAGTGCAAAACAAAATAAAAATAGTAATAATAAAAATTAAATTTTCAGCATTAAATTCATTTCTCAAAGTCAAAGTGCTACAAAAGTAAAAAATAAATATAAATGAAACATTTCAAATACATTAGTAAATGAGTTTTGCTATCCGCTGTCAAAGCACTCAAAGGCAAAAGCATTATTTTTGAGGGCAAAACAAAGACTTTCTTTGAAATACAAAACTAGCGCGAAATAGACGAAAACAACTAGAAAATTCAAATGATAGTAATCAATTTCAAAAGCGCATACTAAACGCTCGTACCATTACTACAACAACTGCAACTACAACTACGCAACAGCTACAACTGCAACTCCAATCAGCCAACATTCAACAGCTGTGCCCCACTCGCACATTCGTAAAATCGCAGTTGCGGTGAGATGACGCGTTTCAAAATTAAAAATCTCAAAATTCTCACCTGCTGTTGCTTCAGCACTTGGGTGGCACTGTTCGGCGTTTTGCACTTGGTGAGTTGCAGTGAATTTCCCGAACGTGAATGTTGTGACCTAACGACCACTTCGACAGTTGGCCCTTTGCCATTACCACCAGCAGCGTTGCCAACGGACAAATCATTATCAGCCACTGTTGCTGTGCAAACAATATCCGTAGGACGATCGGGTAAGTACACAAACAACAAACATAATAGTGTAATTGTAAGTATGTAAGTCAGAAAGTGTTATTTTCGTTTTGTGTTTGAATGTGAAACATACAATTTTCTGTTTGATGAATGAAAAAAAGAAATCAAATTACTATTTGTAATGAGAGTTTGGCAGATTGGGAAAAAGAACAACAAAAAATGAATAAAGAATAACAAATAAAAAATAAAAAAAAGATTTAATGAAAGAAATGCATATTTAATTAGCTTTACATAAAATCACAAGTTTTTAGTGCACATATAAATAAATCGGGTTCTAAGAGGAATTCCATGCTCAAAAATCACTTTCTCTTCTATGGAGCTTTATAACTCTTTAAAGAATATGTCAAACAATATATGGAAAAACGTCACAAATATTTGACTGTAAAATCAATAAAACCATTTTATTATACTCTGTAGCAATTTATGTGGATTGCCTTTGGATGGTGACTGAGTGCAAATTGGAGATCTCTTTCTGAAATTAATAAAACCAACGGTACCTACACTATACAGTGGTTCCACTAAACTTGTGAAAGCGAAACTTCGTCTGAGATGCTTTCAGCACCAACAGCACCAACAGCAACACATTTCACACATTTTCAATGTCATTCCACTCACTCAAGCTTACAACGTACTCGTTTATGTCCTCCTACCTTATGCCATTTGATTTCCATTCATGTCCAAACAATTTCGCTGGTGTGAAATTTTCACTCCTTTTTGTGTGCTTCAGTTTTAACGACGAAAGGTAGGGCATGGAGCAAAGCTTCATCTGAATCGTATATATGTACGTGAAAGGCGCGTTTTGCTTTTTGTTTAATCATGTGCTTTGCTTTGTCTCTTATATAACCGCCAGTGTATATCACTATGCACTAAAATAGATCAGGAGTGATATAAAAAAAAAAATACTCCTCAAGTCAATGATGCCAGTCCTCCATGAGCGTGTGGGTATCAAGATATCTCCTCGAGGTCGCACAAATTATTTCGTTTTTCATTTTATTATATTTTATTTTACTTTATTTTATTTTATTTTATTTTATTTTATTTTATTTTATTTTATTTTATTTTATTTTATTTTATTTTATTTTATTTTATTTTATTTTATTTTATATTATTTTAGTTTATTTTATTTTATTTTATTTTATTTTATTTTATTTTATTTTATTTTATTTTATTTTATTTTATTTTATTTTATTTTATTTTATTTTATTTTATTTTATTTTATTTTATTTTATTTTATTTTATTTTATTTTATTTTATTTTATTTTATTTTATTTTATTTTATTTTATTTTATTTTATTTTATTTTATTTTATTTTATTTTATTTTATTTTATTTTATTTTATTTTATTTTATTTTATTTTATTTTATTTTATTTTATTTTATTTTATTTTATTTTATTTTATTTTATTTTATTTTATTTTATTTTATTTTATTTTACTATTTCGCTGTTGCTAATATTTTTGGTTTTGCCTTTCCCTCGCTTTTGAAAAATGTTTAATTAGTAAAGGAGTCCATACGGATTGCATATGGATGACTGAGAAAGTGCGTTGGGACACACATTTAAGGAGCTATAAATAATACTCTTTCTTGGAGTTTAAACGTCACTTTTCTTATTTGGATATGGTCCATTGGGAACCTCTTATCATCCACAGTTTTCTGGCGTATTGAACTAAATATACTAATATATCCCAAACATGGAATATAATTACTACCTTCTGCTCGCTATCCAATTATTTGGGTATCGAAATAGGTATATTCCACATTTACAGGTATATATATGGATATACGTATTAAATGTGAAGCAAACCCGGAACAGTTAGATTTCTATTCTTTTTATACACAAAGTTGCTCATGATTTGTAGATACATACATATACAGCTATTTTTGTCCCGTTGCTAAGTAAGTTCACTTTCCTCTACATCGTACTAAGTTTCAGTTGTTTGCTGGTGGTCAACATTCAACAAAAATTGTAAACGTTTTCGAATGTTCACTTTTATTGCATGAATGCCTGCTTGGGTTAAGTATTGAGTATCCACTTTAGAAGTCACTCACTTTGGAAGTTGTCCTTGTAGTCGCCATTGCCTTCGTTAATGGATGGATGACTGGCTGGCGACTCCAATACATGGACATACAAATCGATCGCTTTTTATTGCAATTGCTGCAATGAGCTAGTAAAACCAACCTTACAACCTCAAGTGGTCTGTTTTTTCTCTTCAAACCTACATTTGTGCCCACCAACAACGAACACTCACTACATTGCACACATATACATAGATACATACACACATATGTATGTAGAATCGTTACAACTCGATGGCTCTCAACCACTAAATCGACTGCATTGCATTTCAAAGAAAATTAACTTTGAAGTATTGCATATAGCCAATATACGAGTATGTATGTATGTACCCTGTAAGGAAATCGGTAGCTACCTTGCAAAAAATACTATTAATCTGGGACGAATCCGAAAAGGAGCATGGACCAATACCAGCTTGGATCTCTGATCCCTTTCGGATTTAATTTATCCCTTTTTTTTTAGCAAGAGAAATAGAGATTTTCCCTACAGGGTATGTTCATACAACTATTTTCAGTTGAATCAGACGTATTGGGGTTTTATATTTATATCGTTCGGGTAGAGTTGAGCATGTAACAGTTTTATATGCACACTTATGAACGTATCATGTGTTAATATGAATAATTTTATAATATCTACACTCGACAAAAGTATTTCCTAGCCCGTTTACTCGCCGTTTTGTGGTGGCTCCAATAACAAGTCCGACGTAATGTTCGTTGACTCCTGTTGTAGTCCAAAAAGACTCCCAAAGGTTGAAGAGTAGCTAAGAGCTTGCAGTGATTAGAAGGTTGACGGCGGAGGTTCGTAGTAAGCTGCGTAGCTGAATTTCCCTTTCCAAGCCCATAGGACTCACCATAACTTTTTCTGGTTGTCTATGAACCATATATGTAGTTCGCCGAGAAGTGGCCCAAAAATCAAAAGGAAACATTACCAAGTTTTCTGACCGCCTAGCTGAATTTTTTTTCTGCAAAATGTGTCTTAATAAATATCAAAAATTCACATTTTAAATAAGCTTTTCATGTCTCACGATCCGTTAGCCACCCGTCTATTTGTTTTCACTTGCATTGCTTTACCATTGAACTCGAGAGGACAAACAACAAATAAATGGCTGCTGTTTGTAGTCTTAGGAATTTCTTAATTTTTTTGAGTGTACATATATCCAAAAGCTATTCGATTACATGATGGTGGTGTTGCAATAATTTCTAATACTAGCATTGACATACGGACATAAAAACATATCCATTCATACATAGCGGAACGGCGGCATTTGGACAGCGAAATTTATTCATATGCTCAACATATCTATATAATTGTATGTATGAATGTATAATAAATAGAACAGTACAAATCTATGTATATGTATAGTTGTGTATAAGTGTATTGCTTTTAAATTATGTCAGAATATGGCCAATACATGCAATATATTTTACCCAATATACTATACACATAGGGTGTTGCAATTCGAGCTCATTTTGCGCTTCTAAGAAGAACTGCTAGTTCGTTTGAAATTAGAGGCTTCCGTTTCGCTTGTTCACGAAATGTATAATAATGATGATGCGAATTTCGTAATAACAATTAAAACTATCCAATTTTTTTACGGTTCCTATTTATTCGTCATAGTTGATCCTTTTCGGTCAAATTTTGCACCCCTTACTAATTATAGTTTGACATATTCATCTATAGGACTAGTTGCATCACTTTCACAGCAAGCTTTAGGATTTCTTTAACACAGATATTAAATATTCCAAAATTGCAGTAGCAAAATGTTTACTTCAAAAAAGCACCCTCTCTCTAACTGCATATGCAATGTATTTACTTATTCTTTAGTTAAACTCAACTCAGCGTTGGCTACAAACATTTAGCTATTTCCTCATTACATTCATTTCAATTGCATACAAAATATATATACGTCGCATATTCCTGCGCAAGACTACACCACCTCCTTGCAAACCACAGCACTTCACTATTAGTTACTCCCTGTACCATTATAACGACCATATGACTAACCGCTACCACTGCAACTAGTACACTTATACATACATACATACATACTTATTTATCGTAATTATAGTCCATTCAATAGTCATCATTCTCCGCGCCTTCCGCACCACGTATCATAATTGCCATTGCCCAGTTACGGTCGTTCTCGCACTTTATTCTCAATGTAGTATTTGTTTTGATGTTGTTGTTGTTGTTGCTGCTTTGTGAAAGTTTGTACGTTTGGTTTTCAATTGAAATTTAATCGATATATATAATTATTTAATCAACTCTGTAGAGGCCATTCGTTGATGTTGTTGCCATAGTCGTGGTCACTCACTAATACAGACACACCAACAAATTACTTGGCCATTTTGCATTTAACGTAATAGCGTGTCGGCATGTACATATGTATGTATGTTGGTATGTATATACGTAAGTTGATCGTCATAAAATTATACAGGTTAATGTACTCATTGTGGCTTATTTAAATATTAAAGTGAACGTTCTATTATTTTCAATAGACTTAATTGTCCGGTATTTGTCTATAGTGGCAGCAAGCTATTTAAAAATTTAAATTGATCTTCAAAGTAATCTAAATATTTGTGCAAAAGTAGTTTGTGTTTTTAAAATTTTCAGTAGAGCGATTTGAAAGTTCAGACTGTAGTGGGAATGGGATATGGTTTTTTGTCCGTAAAATTCTTACGTGAGAAGTTGTATAATAAAAAAATTGTATACGGGAAACAAAATGCTGGCAACATCTCTATTTCGTCCTATCTTGAATTTGGTTTTTTCCCTTTATTGAGACAGATATATCTTCTATCATTTACGGAATTATAAAGCCAGCGAATGTCTTTAGCTCTTGATGATAACAATTTTTGACCTTTCCCTCATAAGCAGCATGAAATTTAAGGCTCAAACTTTTTTAAGAGCAATTATCATTAGCTGTCCATATAATGATTCGAGTTGATATTAAATGTCGTAAAGTACTCATAACTAACCAAATGGTGATCACAAAGGAGTATAAAAAAAAACTAAAATAAAGGAAAACTCACTAATCAAATGAACATAAATACAAAAATACAATCAATTTTAGCTTAGCTTAGGGAAATAGTTTGAAAACTCATACTGAAACTTAAGCTATAGCATAGTTTCTGTTATCGTACTAAAATATTTCAATGTTCAACGTTCAACTTTTTTTCGTTGATTTATATACATACATGAAAACTGAGCGGTGTTTCCTTCTAGGCCTTTCATTGTACTATTCCAAGTGCATATATGTAATACAGACGAAAAATAAAATTAATGACACTTGACCAAAATAAAGAAATTTCTGATACATAAATAACGGACGTCAAGTCATATGAGCAATAAAATCAGCAGCGCGCAGTGACCAGTAAAAGCAAAAAAAAAAAAAAAAATAAAGCTTAAAATAACTTTTAAAGTGAATCCGGAAAGAAAATATATATGTATGTATATAAAACGCAAAAACCGAAACTCAAAGGCGTTAAAGCGTGACACATTAAAGATTTCTTTTGGCTTAACATTAAAAGCGCGAGGAACAAAAACAGAAAGAACGCAAGTATAAGCACAAAAATAAGTTAAGAATTCATGGAAATGTTAAAAAAAAAAAAAACAAAAAAAAAACGAGAAAAATTCCCACCTGCCCACTGACCCAGTTCGACTCTCACGCTTCATAACTAATTCACGTGTAGCCAAGTTTATACATGTGTTCAAAAAATGTTTTATGTTACAAGTTATATACACCGTGAACGCGCTTTAAGTGCCAGCAGCAGAGAACCCCTGCTATGCTAAGTGGGAGTGTGTGTGTGTGTGACTGTGGGTGTGAGTGTGTAACGATAGCACCAAAAGTTTTAAGGCATAACCAAAAATAAGTACACACATAAAACGAGTCTTACATTTTAATACACTCAAACATATGTTTATAAAGTACAACTGTTGGTGAGCCCTCTCAATTCATGAAACAAGCCGCAACAAAAGCGTAATTAAAGCACAAATTTTAAAGGTAGTACAACACCGTACGTGGACGTGAGTTTAAAGCAGAGACGGAAAATAAAAGTTAGTTTTTTTTTCGATCTTATAAAAGCTCGGGGTTAGATAGTGTTCCTGAAGAAAGTTATTAAATTTTCTGTCATCTCAGGGCTTTTATGATCAAAATCCTGGCCACAATTAATTTCCCTAACTTTTTTTTAAATAGTCTGATAATAACTTAAATATCCCGACTTTTCTTTTATCTCGCCAGCAATAAAATTTATTTTTGCCTTATATTTTTTTGGACAGAATAAAAGTTCTTTCGAATAGTAGATGGAAAACAACTTTCAGTTTATAATATTTAAACAAAGGTTGCCACCAAGTTCTTATTTCAAAAAGTCCAAGCTATGCGATTATTTTTGTCTGGATAAGAATTAAAGTCCAGAAATAATTCGTTTTCTTTGGTTTTTCCTTTTAAAAGGAATAAAAGACTCGGTCCCTGGATTAAAGTATAGTTCTAGACAGTGCTCCTGCTTGTATTCTAGAATTTTGTTTTTGTTTTTGCTTTCGTTTTTATTTTTTTTATATGTAACTTTGTATTATATTGTGAATACATATATATAACACAATCTTGCCACACATATTCATAAAAGCCAATATAATCGGCCGATATTATCGTGACCAAAAGCTCACTTACTGTTCATTTAACCTCCCACTTACTATAGTTCTATGTCTACTGTCTACTGTCTTTTCCGGTTCACCTTCTCTTTTCATCTTATATTACTTGTTTATTACAACTTATGCCTCTTCTCCTCTATCTTAAATATTTTCTTGCGACAAAGCGTCATCATTAAAAGCAAACAGCACGTACAATGAGTAAGAAGAGCACTCAACTTAGAAAACACACCAAAACAACGAACAAAATGCAATATTTACTGATTCCTACCTAAGACAATTTATAGGTTAAAGAAACTGGGAAAATCCAACACATTTTTAAACAACCATGGAAGCATGTTGTAAACCTGATTTTGGACGAAATCTTCCGAAGGTATCACGGAAATCATTGAAGGGTCTTACGGCAACAACGCTGTTCACAAAAGGTAGAACTTTTTTAACTTATTTGGGAAGACCATAAAGAAACCGGTCAGTCTCCAAATTAAATTTGACATCGAATGACTCCAAGACGAATTCAATATAAGGTACAAGCGAATCAAATTCATTTTTAAAAGATTAATTCGTACCTTTAAATAAATTACCTCTTATAAGATAATATAATATAATATAATAATTATTAACGCTTAAAAATAACTTAAACGCCTTTGAGTTCTTTTTAGAATTTTTTCGTTTTTAAATTATTTTCTGGCATAGCTATTTTAGTTTTATATTTTCCTTAGCTTCCAAAACAAATTTAAGTAATTTAAATTTGTTGAAAAGAAGAAACTCTTATTTCAAAATGGAACATTTGTGTACATTTCTGTTGCATTACATTGTAAATTGGAAAGAGTAAAACTGAAAGGACTAAAGTGAGTATACATACATACATACATATGTACATGCGTACATACAATGAGAGCACCCGCACTGCAGACATCACACCAAAATAAATGAAAATCTACAGTAGCATTAATTGCATTAAGGCAAACACTTCAAAGTGTCGTATGTGGCCATACATATATACACAAGTATATACTATAAATGTACAAATATACATATTAACCTCATTACTTCAACTAAACATACCCTGCAGGAAATAAAGTAAAGTTTTTTTAAACCAAGACTTTTAAAATATACTTCCTACCTAAATCAGGCTGGATAGTTAAGAGTTTAGAATAACACCATTTGGAGAACAAAGTTGATTGAGTCGGCTCTCATTAATTTTACATGGCTTTGGTCTAATAAAAGTCCGTTTCGAAGTTGCCTACAATAGATACTTCTCAACTCTTAGTAAACTTAATTTGTGGCTTATTTGAAACCTGAACGATTAGTAATAATACAAATTATGGATTTGCTACAAGTTGGATAATTTTGTGATTGTTTCTAGTTTACTGCTTCACTGCAGTTTCTAAGCACACTTACAAATAAGTTTTCCTATTTTAGATTTTAAAAATAGCAAATCTATTAAAGCACTTCGCCTGCCGCATCTTTATTTCCTTGAGCGCTTAAAGAGCTCTCATTCAGTCTCTATTTTAGTAAGGACAGATAGCAGATATCTCTAGCTCTTCCTTCTTTTAGATTAAGCATCAGCATGGTTATTGTGCATTTTGAACAAATGCAATCAGACAATTTAATTTTTTAACACAAAACGAGTAATACGAGTACAACCGTTATACTTAGTTCTCCTTAGGGCATGTACACGAGTATCTGTATATGAATGTATTTACATATGTATGTATATGTAGTTATTCCTGCATGCATGCTAAGCAAATTTTAATTTGAAATTGTAGCACTCTACACATTTCTACTAAAAATCATATTTAACTGCCTGCTTTCTTTATCGCTTTTTCATATACATACTTCAAAATACCAACCGTTGTACCTTCGTGTGTTTGCGACTAACAATTTTCTTTATATTTTTCTTGCTCATATTTCCACTTCCGCTTTTCTTGGCGTCAACGCAAAACCTCAGAATGACTTTAAGAAATGTCATACTCATATTTGCCTTTTCTTGGTTTGTTGTCGTGTTAGCGTGTTGACATCGCGTTTTTATTTGACGCTTGTGGTGAGTTTGGTGGCAACGGTAGACATTGCTCCCTATAGAAATAACGCTTTTATACTAACGACATTGGCTGCATATGCGAGGAAATTAATGTAAGCCAACATTCACCAGCCGTGTCGGTGGGAAATTAAAATATATTATTAATGTATGTTTGTATTCAATGTATTCACATATGCCCAATTGCACATATGCCCATTTCCCTTTTTAGCATATCCGTCGGCAGTTTCATATTGCCAGACATTTCATTTTCCGTTTGTTAATGTGTTTAGTCGAAAAATAATGCGTATTCAAAACTTTTAAGCTTTAAGAATTTTAAGAAATAATTTAAAATGTCTTCTAAGATAAATTCTTTAAACTTTATGATATTATGGGACTGATTCTGTATTGCGAACGAAAGCTCAGACGAATGATTCGTCTCCTAACGATTTCGTCTAGCAAGCGTATTCTCTATCATTTTCGTTTGCCTATGAGTTTTTGACAACTAATTTATTTTATTTGATTTTTTTTATTTCGATTCGTCACTGAGGCGAAACGAAATACCAATACCAAGCAGGACTAAACATGGTGAGAACATGGGGTTTGAAATGAAGATTGAGCATCATCGTAATCCCACTAAAATGCAAGTGAATAAATTCAAAGTGAAATTGGCAACAATAGGTTTAAGAAAAATTACAACAAAAAAGTAAATAAGCCAGCCACTAACCATGTACCAAAATCGGTTTCAAGTAAAATCGCATCTGCTTGTTTTCAAGAAATATGTCGCTTTAACCCTTATGTTACTTAGTAAAATGGTGCATTTTATAATCCAAAGTTTTAAAAAAGAGTTTTTTTCCCTTAGAATTTACTGTTCCTATTACTGAAAAAATCTAGAAAACTATTACTAAATAAAATATGTAGTTTTTTTCAAAAATTTAACACAATGTATAGTTTTAGAGACACTATACAAATCTATTTCTAGAGCAGACTGTACAGCGTAATCAATATTTAAAATGAACTACGAAACGAGCGAGAAATGAAACTATAGAGGATGTCAAGAGGGATACTCGTATACATAAATATTAACTGCGCTAAAGAGGGAAACGATTATGAATAAGACATTATGAAGACTAATTCTGATTATCTAAGCTAAACATTGTGACACCACTTCTTATAAATTGTTTTAAAATGATTAAATTTGGTTTACACAGGTTATTATTATCCTCCATTCCAAATACGTGGTTCAGTGATTTTATCTCTGATTTGCCATCTTTTAAAATGTTTGTTCTTGTTTTTTATACTTAGGTACACTAAACGAAATTAATGTTGAGTAGGCGCTTCTTTGCGTAAGCTGTAAAATGTCTTTCAATTTTATTCCCTACCCCCACTCCACATCAAAGTAAAGTCTCGTCAATATCTACTAAACACCCAGCCAATCCACTTAATATCGATTAAATCGAAATGTTTGTTTGTTGCGTGGCATACCTAAAAATTGTCGGTATTTACTAGCCTATCAAACAATTACGATCTAAATGATGCTCTGACAGGAGGTGGTTTTAGCACTGACAGCGATATAAACAACGCTAAAGCGACAATGTTAAAACCATTGGCACCCGAACAAATGCCGCAACGCGACAAATAAACTCACACCCGCAAACGTCTTTACAGCTCGTGATGGCATGACATGAATGCAAGGATGATTTTTTAAGGAATGGTAATGCTGCGACAAAGAACGATGACTGCTGGCATTTTGAAGAGCTGCGAGTGACGCTTTAATGACTACGTGAGACGAGCTAAGACACATCCAAATGCTCAGGGTAGAGCAATAAAATACAAAATATAAAATAAACAACAACACCAAAAAAAAAGAAAAATCAAAACAAATAAGTAAAAGAAAATAAGCAGTAAAGAATAAAAACGGTGGGATGTGGGGAGTGAAAAGAAGCGCGCTGCAGATTGAGTGATTACCAAGCATTTAACACGGTGCACCATACTTTTTAGCATTCGAAGGGAGCGTTTAAGTTTTGTGAGCAATGTCTTTAATTTGCTCTTTTGTATGAGTACTGATGTGCTTTATATTGCGGTAATCTGCACCGCTGGCAGTCAAATGAGACATGCCAACTGCTCTTAACCCAGCTTTAGCGCATACAAACCTAACAATAAAAAAGTGTCTTTGTTGTTTACCCGCTTGCCGCTGGCAGTGCTGAATAAAAGCTGAGAAGTGCAATTGACAGTACATTGAGCAATGTTATTTATCTGAAAGCCGAATTCATTTCAATTATGACTAAGAATGCTAGGAGAATGAATGAGTTAGTGATTATGGTGTGAGAAGGGTAAAGGTATATATACATATAACACAAAATATAAAGTGGGCATGATTTTAGCCAATTTCTTAAATTTTTTCTAGAATATTCTTTTCAATTTTTTATTTTAAGTTACTGTGAGCAATGCTGTGTCGACTTGAAAAAAAAAAAATATGGGCCTCTAAATCTATCACCACTATTTCATACTCTTACTAATTCGAAAAAAATAATTGACTCACTTTTTCAAGAGCAGAATAATATTTGATTAAGGCCCATGATTGAAAATCTATATATATGTATGTTTTTTGATCTCCCGGAATACCCATATTTTTCTAGGTTTCAGAACAAAATCGAATATTGGCTGAATGTCGATAATTTTAATAAATTATTCATGTTTTTGCTATTATTTTGTACTGACTAATTTTGCAATCAAATAACCTAATCTCTTTGTGTTTTTTATTTTTCTTTGCAGGTACGTACTAATTTTATGAATTTCCTCAATACCAATGTATCGGAACCGTGTACGTAAGTTGATGTTTTATTCAAATAATGGGTAATCGGTTTATTTTGGCAGTCCAACATAGAAGAAGATCTTAAAGCCCACCCCTTTCTCCGCTTCCTCTAGCAGGTACCGATAGAAACACCTTTCGGGGTGGAGTAAAGTGGTTCCTTCGAAGATTATAACATAGCCAGCAAAGACTAATAAAGCTCATCATTAAATCTTCTTGGATACTCGCGGTCGCAACGAATCAAAGTGCCAAAATCACCTAAGCTCTTAAGCGCCCAATAACTAGGATGATGAGATGAAATCAGGTCCGTGAACTATGTTGCGCTACTGTCTATTTCAAGAATTCTTTGTGTGCTAACCACCGCGTTGCAGGCTTTTAGTTTGCTGGCAGATACAAACAAATTTTTCGTTGAATACGTTGCCTTACAACAGCAATATCATGTTATGAGTTTATATTGTTGTTTCTGGAATTTACTCCTTTATTGTGCAGCCTTGTTAGTTTGGTGTTAAGCTGGTTTCCGTTGTTTTTTTTTTTGCTTCTTTTTTTCTGTGTTTACTCCAGCTAAAGTTTTTCAAGGTGTAAAGTGCAAAGTGCAGTTAAAAGTTTATCACAAGCTGTCTTTTTTACAAGAACACGCACACACATATGTATGTACGTGCCTGTGTATATGTGTATGTCAGATATAAGCGGTAACCCACTTTGTAAGCGCTGGCATTTATGGGTGTTTGTGCAAATGTTGCACCTTGTTGTGGCGTGTTTATTAGAGCATACAACAATCGAAAGCACAAATATGACATAACGTAATATATATTTTTTTTTTTTGTTTCTAGAAATTTTTTTGCTTTCCAATCACGGCAAGGTGAACATACATATTTGCCTGTAAATATATACATATCTATATGTACAATATTAAATTTTTAAATTACGCACAAAAAACTATTTGTAAATTAATTTCTTTCAAGCATTCAAGCTTTTACACAATTAATTAAATCGTTTTACACATAAATATTTATGTTTTTTCTGCAAGCATATTTTGTGTCCACAAACTTTCCGCTTGTGTATGCGTTGCTTGTTGTTGGATAAATTGAATTTTTATTTTGCTTCAGCAATGGCAATATTTCTCGTTGTTTGACATAAATTTCATGGAATGAAAATAAAAGAAAGCCGTTGAGCCTTTCAATGCGTGCTGTGACTGAGTATGATTAAAGCAAAGTATAAGCTATAAGACTAGTTTTTTCGGCTTTATCCTTCCCGCGATTTTCGGGATGTGATTTTCTAAAAACCTGACCCCGCTTCGCTGTGTATCAGAATTTAAAGTAGATGAAGTGTGAATTCAGGCATTATATCAAAAAAACTGAATTCAGGCATTTTAACCCTTGCCGCAGCACTCATAAGCCCCCGTTTACTTATCGGATAATTTCGGGAATTTTTTGGAAGTCTTACATGTTCCTTTCGGAAGTTGGTTCCTAACATTTCGGCCGTTTGTTTAATTAGTTTCGTAATTTTTTCAGCACCATCACGAGTTGTGATCCCGAAATGGTTCCATAAAAGTCTCAAGAAAATACCGAGGGGTTGATCACCGAAATTCCCAAAATCGAATATCCTTAAAGAGTACCGATAAAGTCCTCAAAATGGTAAAGGAAAAGTCCTGATAATTTTCGATATTTGGCGACCTTTTTTAGTTTATTAAACTTTTTTATGTTGCCGGCTTGAGGTCCGATAATAATCACAAAAAAGTTTCTAAATTATAACAATTATACTATTTGTGCTACAATTACTTAATCAATTCTGTATTAAATGAATTCTACTAGAATATTAAACAAATTTAGATTTCGTATTCCAAAAAAAAATTAAAATTTCGCGCCAAACAAAACTTTTAGAAATTAATTTCAAAACTTCAGATATTGAATAAATGAATTATCTTAGCCCATCCGAGAGCCCTGAATTGAAAGGAACTTTCTGAAGTACGCTGGCAGGATCGAAATCAACACGGCTAAAAAATGTAGCCTAATTTTTAAACTTTTTTGCGCTACATATGTATATGACCAAACGAAATTTGGTTTAGAATCAAATTCACGCCACCTTTCAAAGAAATGCAACTAATCAAAATTATTATATTAAAAATTTTATATTTTTAAAAAATGTTAGGATTCGAACCAACGTGTCTCACATCAGTGCGCAATGCTCTACCTCATGTATGTTGTGAGGAAAGTACAAATATATATTCGCTGTGTATACGGCTTTTGTAGTATTTTCGTTTATCTCAGTGCTTTGATCTCAGTTAAGTTTAAAATCTAAACCTCATAAAATTGAGAATTTGTGTGGGTAATAAAAAGGTTTGGAATTTAAAAATTTTGTAAACCAATAAATTCTCTAAAATTTAGGCTAAAATTTTTAGCCGTGTATGAAGCTATAGAGGATTTGAATCCCTAATTCTTAGATGGTTAGATGAGGAAATTACCAACATATGTATGCACATAAAGCTAAATAAGGCGAAGATAAAATAAATATAAAAGAAATTGTGTACACATTTTGCAACCAAATCGGCAATTGACTGAAAGGATCAAGACATAGTGCATAACAAACATTACAAAAGCGCTCATGTGAATTGTAGAATGACAGTTGCGTAACAAATCCGCGCTATTGAGGTTTATGTGCTTTAAACGGGGAAGAATTGAAAAAAAAAACACACCGAATGCTACGCGAGCATAACCGTCGCTGCTGTTGTTTTTTCTAACTTTTAAGAGATGTAAATTTGTAACCTTACTCGTCGCAGTAAAAGCTACATGCTTTGTTAACCGCAACAGCAGCAACAGAGAACTAGATACTCTAGAACAACAATACAAAAAAAACAACAAACAAGCTCTTACTGCTTCGAGTACACTCGAGTGTAACAAACAAAATCCGTGGATGACAAAGCCAAAATCGCTGCTGAAAAGCGACGAGATACTATTTCAGAGTTACGATGGATACGAACGATTTAAGTGGGCTACTGGCATGCAGAGATTGAAAAGAAACAAACAATTTATATAACTGTCAGGCGCCAGTGGCGCAGCACTGTAAACCATTTATGGGTATTGCGGTAAAAAAATCATCAAACGCTTTATTCGTGCATATTTATATTTTAGCTAAGCATGACTCAAATTGTGCTTAAGTACTTAATACTCCCACAATCAGGAGATTTTAAACTTAGCACTTTTCATGTATGTATATCGTATTTAACCTCAAATTAAATAACTGGAGTTGGCGGCTGCATTGTAACGGGTTAGCTTGCTGGATTCTTATACCGGTCTGCCATTTGTAGTTGAAATCGCACATATAGGACTCAAAAATGTGTGGAAAAACTTGAGAAAAAATAAATATGAAAAATATTTTAAAAAGAAATTTAAATTTAATTATTTATATCAATATTTTATAAATAAATTTATATTTAATAACTTACTAACACAACCGACTTTTTTTAGCCGAAAGTTTGTTTTCTTAAACATATCCTCTGTGATCCGTATTGCTCTCTTTGACAACATGTACTCGGAAATATATTTCTTCTTCCTTCTCTTCCTCCTTATATTTGTTGTATAGTAAAAGTACCGGCCCGCTTAGTGGACCCATATATTCATGTTACGGAACGTAACGGACCAAACAGGGTTATACTGTTGTTGAGCGTGATATGAATCGGACAAATTACCCAAGCTACGTGATTTAATTTCATATCTCTACTGTTTTCGGAGATGTAATGATTAATAACAGACTCAGTATATTATAATTCCACTTTTAATATAAGATATATATCCTTCCTATACTAATCTCTTGTAACTTATTAACCACCTTTCCTAGTCGTAGGGAAATACTCGAAGTCATATTCGTCATTAAACTATTACACGGGCTGGTCTTTGGTTCATTTCTGTTGGGTAAAGTGAGCTTTAACGCTCCCTCTCGGCAACCTAGACAGTTGAAACCCTGCTTCCTAAAACAACGTAGAATAAAAACTGAACATAACAATAAACAAACGCAAAAATTTTGTCATTTAAGCTACTAGTGTGAGAAAAAGAACTTCACTGTACAGCATGGGCAGCAGTTCAAACAATGGTGCGGAAAATAAAGCAATAAATTGTCTGAAAATAAAAACTTGGAAAAAAATTCTAGCTGTATTTGTTTTTTTTTTTTTTTTTTTTCCTTTTTCTTTTTAAACATAATACCTTCACTTTTTACCAACCACATTTTCTTTCTTCGTTTTTACACATTTACGTTTCGTTCAAGTTTTGTCGCGAAAGTTTTCATTTTGAAGGACATGAACGTTATTATGTTAATATTATCCTTTGCAATGCGACCAAGTTGATGGCACACTGCGGCATGTGGCTACACAAAACTTTCATGGTCATCGTTATTCTCACCACAACAACTCCAATTACAACGAAGCGATAGGTGGATTTGTTAAATAATCCGACAAACGACTTATCAAAATGTTTGCGTTTCATTGTGGTTGGGGAAGTGCGAGGGTTGGATGAGAATCAACTTGTAACTGTCGCTGTAAACTCTGCTCTTGTTCGCTATAAGCACTCAAGTATCTCATTACGGACACAAGTACATTGCAGTGGTCTTATCAAGTGCTTGTCATCAAAATTCGATGAGTTGAGCATGATTTTAGGTGGTGATACAAATAAAACGCGTGGATGCTTAAAAATATTCATGAGCACCAAAAATAAAATAAAAATTATAATAAAAAGAGGCCGAAACAATCTGTTAAAATGCGGACATTTGTGGCTTAAGAGGTGTTACGAAATGCGAATGATTGTCAACACAGCGATGGGCGTATTTGTATTGTTGGACAATGCCAATTATGTTTGAACGTTATTTCAGCGATTTACATTTACATTTAATTTTATTACTTGTTGACTTTCTTTCTGACTTTAATGCCTTTGGTGTTATTTTTTCATTTCTTTTTTTATCGCATTCGCAAGTATTATTACCTCTGACAATTCTATAAACTTTTAAATAGTTTGTAAAAAAAAGGTAACATTCGAAATGTGTATTATGGCGTATCGTATTGCAATCTTATTGTTTCGAGGGAAGGGGTGCAAGGCTGGTTTCAGCGAAGCTCGCAAACTTTGTGGGAGTATACCAGGCGCAGCATTTTCTTTTAAAGTAGAGCTAAGATAACTCCTATACTATGTAACAGTGATTCGGAATAATTGTTCAAAGCAGGGACGGAAAATAAAAGTTATTCTATTTTTCGATCTTGGCGAGAAAAAATAAAAGTCCGAGTTGTCCGATTTTTTTTGTCCGGATAAGAATTTAAGTCCAGAAATAACTTTTTTCTTCCGACTTTTATTTTAAAAGGAATAAAAGTCCTCGTCCCTTGTTCAAAGAGATGTCAGTTATTTCAATCTGCATTGGCTATATTTTAAATACTTTCTCTGATCTCATCTTGCACGCTACATTCCTCCCAGTGGCCTTAGAACATACTCCACATTGCTAGGAAAATAAGAACGCTTTCTATTTACGAATTTCAACCTTTTGCAATTAACAGTATGAAATAATTCTGCTTTCAATTCAACATTATTCGGCTTTACCTCAATCACTGAAATTTATATTTTTTCTGTATCTGCACTCACTAGCATATACTCGTAAAATTACTCTGAATTATTAAATATTTATAGTTCGTTTTATACTTTTTTTTATAATTTTGTTTTTAACCTGAAAACATTCATTTCCACTTTCAAACTTTGTACGTTTATAAACCACAAATTTATGCTGGTGGCATTCTGTGTTAAGAGATTTTTCGAAAAGCAAAGCAGATATTAAATACTTATGTTTTACCACAAAACCCGCAAAATAATTGTTTATATACACATGAACATTAATGCCTACACTCATATCTACATACGCAAACGTAATCAGACAGTTCCCAGCAAACATTTAAGTTAGAGTAAGATTAGAGAACAACTCGAATTCTAATGTATTCATCTAAAGTAAAAGGTTATAGAACGGTTTGAAAAAGGGGACATAGTTTTCGATATCTAGGAAAAGTTTGCTTATCGAATCGAATTCTAACGTGAAATTCTATTGTGTAAACATCTTTGGGCTCGGTAGGGGTTGTCCAGAAAACACAGGCGTCGCCGCTTGTCCCCGCTGCACCTCTGTTTGTTGAATATGCGACTTATATCTGTTCTGATCACTTACTATGGAGAGACTAATTGCACCCGTTCTCTTTAGAGATTAGTCCCACGATTTTTTTTAGGATAATCATTCGATAATCGTCAGTTAACACGATGAATTCCATCAATCGGCGAAAGACGAAAAATTATAATTCATGTTGGACGGTAAATAATTTGATTTGTTTGCATAATCTCTACCTTTAAACGTATAAAATAAAATACAAAAAAAAAATAACTAATAAAACATAAGATAAATAAAATAAAAATTAAATAAAATTAAATTAAATAAAATAAAATAAAATAAAATAAAAAAGTAAAAAATAGAAATAAATATAAGGACAAGAAAAGAAAGGAAAGGTAACAAAAAAGAAAAAATAAATATTATCTATAATATAAAAAAGAAATCTATTTAAGTAAAGGAGCGGCAGGGAAGAGAAGGGAAGAAGACAAATAAAAGAATAGATATTAACTATAATAAAATAAAGTTTCGTGGTTTAAATTCAAGCACTGGGTTCGGCTTAATTTTATAAACTTATGTACACGATATAATGTTCTAGCAGCGACGGTCAACCAACACTGCTGACAAAGTAAAGAAAAAAAGTAAAGCTTTTAGTTTTTTTTTTTTTCATTAAAAATATGAAAACAATCATTTCTGGGGTCCAGGAAATAAACACAAGAAGAGCTGGATATCGGACTGAAATATAACTTATGCGGTTTTGCATTTACGCGCTATGCGGTTGTGCAGCGTCACCAAAGATACATTGTATGTACCTAAGTAAGTTATCCTGATCAGCTGAGGTATGCCAGAAGGTCACCACTAACCACTCACCTAATACCAAAATCACTTCTTATTGTATTGATCCACTTAATTTATATTACATACCAAACTCAAAATCCCCCCAACTCCAAAAAAAGGTCATACCTATCCAAGTAGATATTCTGATCTTTGCACTATACCTTTGTCAAATGAAAAGCTCTACATTTTACAATTTTATTATGCCACAAACGAGGACAGCTAGAGAACTCTTTTTGAATTAAATATGACTCGTCATACAACCCTCTTGTATACATATCTACCGTCATTTATAAATGCTACCTCAGTTATATGTATAGATACTTGAAGTAAATGGCTTACCCTCTTCAGTTTTCAGACTTTTTGACACTTGTCTTATTTAGCTGATTGTCTGTTTTTCCACGCTAAAATTGTCGCACACTTGACTTATAGCATGAATAATGTTAGGATATGCGCTCTCCGTTGTTATTATTCTTGCTGCAACAAATCACTTGAACGAAAAAATAAATTACCAACACCCGGCATTGATGTGCGCGACAATTTTCTGCTACCGAACACAAGCTTCAAGGCACAAAATCAAAGAGAAAAAAATATCAATATTTTAAGTTATGTATGTAGGAGCGCACAGACCATTGATACAAGTGTGTGTGTGTGTGTGTGTGTGTGTAGCAGCCTCATCTTCAATTGCCTGAAGAGCTGTCGTCACAGTGGCATTGTTATGAAAATTGGCTAACAATCGAAGTGAAATTGGATATCGCTCATTTTCACATTTTTTATCGCACTCTTTTTGCTGTTCGTATTTCACGCCTACGCTATGGTATTTTTTCCATTTATCAGTTTTCATTTGTCTTCCACGTTTTTTGCTTTTTGTGTGTATCAGGGTGTTCCAAGCCTCACCAAATTCAATTTTTTTTTTTTTATGGAGGAGATTTTGTCTCTTTATATACCTTTCATGATACAATGATTTCGGTCGGATGCTTGCCAACAACCTCTTTCAACTCAAATCAAGCATATATTTTCCACATATCTAGGTTCAATTTTGGATGCTTGTTGCTAGGAACGCAAAATTTTGCAACCAAAATAAGGATAGCAAAAACAAAAAGATCTAACAAATATAATAAAAACCGATAGAAACCGTTTCGATAACCAGGGCTTAGGTGTAGTTATTAATTCGTTCTCATGAAAGGTATAAAACATTCGGCATAGCCGAATTCCGGGCTCTGCTTACTTATTTCATATTCATTTCCACTTTTGCGTGACATTTTTTGCGCCTTACACAATTTCGTTGCTAAATATTTATTTCTTAGCTTTTATAGCTAGTTGTGCTTTCAGAACAGCATTCAATTGAGTCAAAATAATTCATCTAATAAAACTCAACTGATGAAATAATACACTTTTATTGATACTTGATCTGAGACACAAAATAAATGTGTTGGAAAAAGGGCGTGGCAGTAAAAAGATACATTTTAAAAGATGTTAAAAACAGTACCGAAGTTTATGTTTCAGTTAATGCGAGTAGAACCGAAAAAATCAGTTGAAGCCACCCACTTTCTTAAGTAAGTTCAAATAGTGTTCATATAAGAAAAATATTGATTACTTTCATGGATCCGTCACTTCTTCAGTTTTGATAAATATCCCTAACACAAATTCAAACAGAGTTTAAAAAAAAATTCAATACACCAATTGGTGCAAAATTTGCTCTTGGAACAGTTGGTATTTTCGAATAAAATTGGAAAAGATGAGCTTAGTGACACGCCCAAATTTTTTAAGTACTTTTGAAAATATGATTTACTTTAATACAACCCAAGTTTATCTTCAGTTCTTATAGAAGCATATTTAAATTGAGTAAAGCAGACATCACCTGAAAATATAAAATATTCTCCAGGCCGATAGACTTAGTCGCTAGTGCCTTTCGCTAAGTAATATACTTATTTATAATTGTATTTTTAATAAGTAAATAAATAAAATATTCGCTTTCAATGCAATGCAACTAGCTATTTACTGTACGTTTTCAGCCGAACTTAAACTCTCTTACTTGTTTAGTTTCTGCACTGTCATTTTTTCCACGCACTTTCTACTTCCCCTCACAGTTTACATTTTTCCGGCTCGTTTTCTTAGATTTTTTGTTGATTTTTTTTTTTTTTTCTTAGCCACAATAGCATCAAACATTTACTGCCACTTGCTCGCTTATAATTTTCCCTTGTGGCATGCCGCACACACAAAACACTCCCGCCCTCTCTGCGCCCATTCGCCCGCCTGTTATTATTGGTGTAATAGAATTTTTGGCAAATTGAGGTTGAAATTTGCGGAATTTATTTCATTTGCTGTTTCCTTTGCTTATCAATTGTTGATGTTATTGGTATTCGGCGATTTTGTGGTATAAAAGAAGGCCACCGATTGTAGCAGCGAAGGGTGTGGGTAGTGAACGTAAATTTGGAGGAGCCAGAGGCGGTCGAGCGTCTGTTTATTGAGTGTGGCGTCCGCCTTCTTCGAGGGCGTATGTCTGTTTATTCTTTTGGATACAAATTTATTTTTTATATTTTTTTTATATATTCACATGTGTATACGTTTAAATGGTTCACTGTTTTTATTCACTAAATACGTTTGATGCCTATTTCTAGGCGTTTAGACTTACATTTCGTACAATAAGCTCTTCCCCACAAATATGATATGTATAAATAGATGTATGTATATATTCCACACGTACAAGCGCTATGTTTATGGGTATTTATTATTTAAGAGATTTTCTATGAAGCGAAACTCGTACATGATTGTTTGTACATGTGGTGTGTGGCTGTATCGAGAGGATTATATTGTTGTTATTGAGTAGATTTTCCGGTAGCTTTGCTTAATTGTTTATATGCATTGCGGTGATTTTTTGGATTTCATTTATACACGCTCTTCAGCTATGCCGCACACACATGCTCATACAATGATGTATTTGATCCGATTGTGGTAATTTGATAAAATGATTTGGTTTCGGCGGATTAGATTCTATTGTGCGTGCCGCGAAAGTAGCTAATGATGAGTATTTAGTGGGTACATGAGCGTACAATTGGTTTAGTTGTAGAGGGTATGAGCTTAGAGGGGGGTTGTCAATTAAGCTTTAACAAAAGTAGCATATTTGTTGCAAAGTTCCCGAATGGGGTGAGTAGCATGGAGGACTCAAGCAAAATGTACGGATTAGTGTTCAAAGTCGTAGAAAGAGAAAGTTGATATTTTGATAGCTGAACGCTCCATATAATGAGGAACTTTGGAGAGATGTTCAAGCAGTTGCATAAACAGTTTCAAATTAAATACCATCGATTGCGTCTAGCTGTAAATTATAATTTGGTCTTCTTTTGTGAAGACCTCTATCGGCATATAGTTAAATGCTCCTAGTTCAAAGCTAGTTAATTTATCTAAGACATTTTCGTTTATCTTGTGGGTCCATATATTTTAACTCTGAAAATTTTTATTTTTTTATTTTTGAGGCAGGCTACATTGGAACTTTGGGAGCAAAGCATAGGCTGCTAGCTATGCTGCGGAATACCATGCTTCTCTTCCGCCTGGGTGTTCTCTCTGAAAACTTCCCAAGGCTGTCTCGCATACTGCACTTTTTTTCTGGTAGTCGTCTTCTTGAAAAATGGATTTCGATGTAAGATTCGTCGGCGTTGATACTAATCATATCCGCAATACGGAAAATATGCATAAGTAACAGGGCCAACATTTTTTGCAGAGAAACTTAGTTTCAAATTTATTTATACATATTTGAGCATTACTCCAAAAAGAGGTGGTGTCATGAGAGAGATTCGGAGATTCAACGGAGATGTAACTTTTGCACCCTGCTTCGCCTTAGGATTTCGGTATTGATTAATATAAAAGACTTTCAAAAATCAGCCTAGCTTCATTAACTTCCCTACTGGTGGAAGCAAAGGAAGGTGGATAATGTGATACGTTGACAACTTTGTATCTCGTGGTGTTTGGTAGATAGGCATGGTAGACTATCTTGATGTTCCCAAATGCTTTTAATTATCACATAGGTAATTTAGACTAAAACATTCGAGCCTTATTGCCTCAAGCACTGATTCAACAACAATTACCCTAACTAAAACTGAAATTGTTTCAATAAGTTCTTTCATCACCTCTCCCTTCAATAATGTTTTGCATAATTAGCTACAGTTTTGCGGTAATTGTGGTTAAACTTGATCATTATAATCCAGAAAAAGGCACAATGCAAACTCCTTATAAGTAATCCCTTTTGGTAGAGCCCTCTTATTGCTTTCACTTTAACGTAACATAATTTAGAATTACATAATAAATGCTGACCATGGAATCCAAATTAACTGACCACTACTTGACCGACTTATTACAATCCATAATCCCAAACTAACATATTAATGTAAAGGCTTATTTGAGTATGTGAAGTAAAAAGTTTTTGGAGATATTTATACACAAATATCAAGGACGAACTCGTAATCTGCATTGTGAAATCTATGAAATTAGCTATTAAAAATTTACATATATGTATGTACATATGTACTAGATGGACCCGTGCGCGCCTTGCGCAAAGAACTTCACTACCACTACCCTCAGCGACATCTACAACCCAGTAGATAAAGTATCTGATTCACAATGGCGTTGCAGTACAAATTTATTATTTTGTGCATTCACAATGGTTTATTCAAACAAATTAATTTTTATAAAATATACTTAAACAAAAGCAATCCTGTTATTAATAAATGATTTCACATGTAGAGGTAACCCACACCTTTAAAACAAAACCTTACTTATTAATATTGATTCGAAATGAGAGCAGAAAATTAGGAGCAAACACAAAAAGACCTTACAGAAATAATATATATGATGATATTTATGCATATAACATTGAAATATGTTTGTGTAGTTAAACTGCATTAAAAAATGAAACTGGTCAGTAAACATACTAGTATCCAACTACAATTTTTTGATTTAATTCAAACTATTTAGAAAAAGTTCAATCCATATCAGAATACGACTTGCATTGTATTTGTTAAATTGAAACAAGCTGTAATTATTTCTTACGTTTATTTCATTTGCATGACGTGCTATTGTAATTCGCAACCAGTTTATGAATTATTCCAAAGGTATAGTTTATGTTTTGCAATCACAAATCGGGCGTTTTTACATCGAAAATGAGTCCAATTTCTTGTTTTTGGTTCACTTTTTAACTAGTATTTTTCTATCTTTTGCTAACTAGTATGGTATTAGTAATACTATACTGTAATCCTACAAGTACCCTCGTTCCATTTTGAACTACTATGAAACCGGTATGATACTACTTTATTTCCCCTCTATAAAAACTGGTATTTGATGACTAGTAGATGAGTGGTATATTTTGGTCGAAATCTGACAATTGACATTACGTAGGAAAAGTACTAATTGCTTATCTGTTGAGCTTGGTGCTCATACTACTTTGAAAGTAGTTTTCAACTAGTTGGTTTGATTGCAGAGTGGGTGTATACACATTGTCTTACAAAAATGTTTGGCTTTCGAAGTTGATTAAGGAAACATACGTTTTGCTAATTTACTTTAAGAAACTAATAACAAAAACATCGTAGATCCATCAAAAAGTTAACCAAAAATTACAAAAAAAATGCTAATATGTCATGGTCAGCGACATTCCAGAGTATCACTCGCTGTTTTTATACCTAGTAGTGCTTCGCACACAAGGTATATTAACTTCATTCGCCTAACGGTAGTATGTAACGGCATAAACGAATCGAGATAGATATTGACTTATGTATATCAAAATGTTCAGGAGGAAAAGAGAAATTGATTGAGCCATGTCCGTCCGTCCGTCCGTCCGTCCGTCCGTCCGTCCGTCCGTCCGTCTGTAAACACGATAACTTGAGTAAATCTTGAGATATCTCAATGAAACTTGGTATGCAGGTTCCTTTTTACTTATCTCTGAACGCTATTGAAAATAGGCAAAATCGGTTAAAAGCCACGCCCACTTTCTATATATATAATATTTTCGAAAATACAAAAAGAGTGATTATTCAGTACATAATACACCTATAAGGATAAAATTTGGTGTGTACCTTAGCGTTAAGGCAGAAAATAAATTTCTGAAGAAATTTTTAAAAAAGGGCGTGGCACCGCCCACTTTTGATTAAGTCAAATTTGGAAATATTATTAATCATAAATCAAAAACCGCTCAAGATAGGCAAATAAAATTCAGCACACATATTTCTATTAGTACAGGCAATATTTCGAAAAAAAATTAGCGAAATCGGATTAGGTCCAGGCCCAATTTTATACGAAAGATTTTGAAAAGGATCATGGATATATTGAATATGCTATAACTTTGCTTAAACTAGCTGTATATCATTTCTATTTCACCCCTAAAGTGTTCGTGGGCAAAGAAAGTCGAAAGCACCAAATTTTTGGAAAATGGGCGTGGCCCCGCCCCTTTATGGGGGATTATTCTACAAAACTTTCCATGCCATAACTCCGGTAAAAATTGACTTATTGAAACGATATTTAGAGAAAGTGTTCAACATATAAAGCTAACTCTTTGCTGAAAAAATTAACAAAATCGGTGAATGGACACGCCCACTTTTTGAACACAGTTCCAAAAAATTTCTTCGTAAAATTAAAATCGCGATATTTCCTTAATTGTATAAGTTATATAAATAAGATTTTACACACATAACAAGCTTTTTCAGCAAAACAGAACTGTATAAAAATTTTGTGGATTTTGGTGAAGTAGGCGTGGCGCCGCCCACTTTTTAGCATAAAAGGTCAGCTATTTTCAAAAGCAATTGCTTGAAATTTCAAGAAGGTATTTCAATGAAAGTTAGTGAGATGCTTCCCAATAGTATATTGTATACTCCTGCCAAAAATTACGCAAATCGGATAGCAAACACGCAAAATATACGGACAAGTAGTTAACACCCTACTGCCTTTTTTTAATTAATTTTTTTTATTTTCATACCTTTCATGAACATGGGGAAAGCTATTTATATTTTGTTATTTAGTGATAGTTTAATTTACCACTTACAATAGAAATGTTTTTATCGAAAACAATCAGTTGCCTTTATAACAAATTTTCAGGTATGTATTATAATAGACCTGAGTAAATTAGGATACCAAAACAGATCACTACTAGGTATTTAATGTTCGGTTACACCCGAACTTAGACTTCCTTACTAGTTTAAATATGAAAAGCTAAATTAATAATATCAATTGCCGACTAAACCGTCTGCTGAATGCCTAATATAGGAGCATAAAATTTGAAAAAAGGCATTCTTTGGACAATCTCCTACTAAGTGATTTTGACGCTTATGCCAGTTCATAAACCTAACAGTTAAAATTAAAATTTCTTTGCAAAATTAGTTCTTATGTTGGCTTTCCGAAAAAAAATATTAAAAATAAATTAGCAAAATTGTAAAGAAGTGTTAACAGTAAACTTCTCCGAACTTGCCGGTAGGAGAACAAAGGGAATCAGTCTCACACTACCGTTTCGGACATAAAAGCGTCCAATTAGTCTATTGATAGGACATGCTGAAATAAAAGGATCACTTCAAGCCATACAAAAAGAGACCAAAACTCATCCCGCACTCAACCTGGAGTAAAGATTTTTTTATAGGGTAGATAATACATATGTACCTACCTACATGCTCAGAAAAAATATAATAATACGTGTTGACACCTCATAGCGAATATCCGTATTGTTCTACGGAAATACGAAACCAATAATGACATTTAATATATTTTAACAGAGAGCAATTAATTACGGTAAATGAGCTAAATAAAATATATTTATGCTGAATATCACGTAAATATATAAAACCCAAACCCACACATGCACAAGAGAGATTCATATTTCCAAAAATGCATGGGATGTCCAGCACGCCACATGTTGACGTGAATTTACGGGCATTGAAAGCCATCGCATGATATGAATGAGCTATCAATGACATTGACATTCATCCGGCGGGCACACGAACACATCGGCTGAAATATAGTATTTATATGTAGCTCTTTGTTTAGCCAACCATAGTCAATGGCAACTGCCACGGCAACAATTTCTTGATAAACTCGTCTACATATTTGTATGTTTATATACATATGTAGGTCATGCATGATTATGCATGAATAGATTAATAGAGGCACATATCATGCAACTCACACACACTTAAATATATTACTATCTACACGCTCTGCTAATGCTAATTGACTGTAGGGCACTAAATCAGAATATCAAAATATTATTCATACTTAGACACCTGATACCAGACAATGCAGTCGTTTATACATACATACATAGTTACCACGGAGCCAGTTCAAAAGCCGATGCCATGGGGCAAGTAACAAAGTTATTAATGTAACCGATAATGGTGCGAGGATGTTAGAGCAACTCTTCTCTAAAGCGAACAAGTTATAAACTACTTTGAAACTAGTAAAAAGCCTAAACCCAAATACTCAACCGATTTGTGTGGTTCTTTCTTTTTAATCCGAGAGAAATGTATCAGTGTCCAAACTTTAAAAGTGGACCAACAAGTTTTAGTTCGTAATCGGACACATCGATTAACTGCTAAACTCAGATGGGCAATAAAAGCTCTACTCGCATCCACCATTTCACAGACTGCTGACTTTTCTTAGCATTTTCACATGGAAAAGTTTAGGCCTTTTCGGACGAGTTTAGTACCAGTCAGGCAACTCTAGTTGCTGTTGTTGTGGCAGTAGTTTGGTATATCACTACAGTAAAGTTATAGAGGATGCAGAGATGAATTTGAAGAATCTGTGTTATACATTAGTTGTAAGCTAGTGACGGTAAGCGGTAAATGATCATGATTAGTATTGATATTATCTCAGATTCGAACGGCATTGGAAAACTACACACGATGTAGGATTGGACTGCATTAGATAACTCTGAAGTTCCGTTTTCTTTCCCTTTAATAAATTTATATGTATGTATGTAGGTCCGAAATTCTGACAGGGATGCTCGTACTAAGTCTGGAACATTGCATTTGAGGAGTATACAGTATACGGGTATCCAGTACCAGAATAGTTCAGGCACACATTTTTTTTGGTCCAAATACTCCCCCCCCCCTTCCCCTTTTTTCAAGAACTGTTGATGCCAAGAAATTAAACGGTTTTCGAAAAATTTTATCAAACCAACAAATTCGACTCACTTCCCATTCAGCTTTAGTTGACTAAGCGCCTAGTCAACAAAAACGCTCAAACAATCGAAGTGTTATCGTACGGAAAGCACGAGTGCAAAAACCTACAAGTGAGACTTGGAAAAGCCTTTGGGCGGATAGAAAAAAATAACTTGACAACACAATGTGAACCAATACAAAAGGAACTTTATTGTTGAACTGCGGACTACAAAGAAAAAAACTCGCTTCAATCTCTTCGCTCTAGCGCTTACCCAAACATAAAAGCTGACTACAAATGTGATCAGTCTGTTTAAATATAATTCGATATGTGAAACTTCTTACATATCAGACAATCGTACAAACATTGAAGTAGACGTAAGAATGAACTAAGAAAATACTCCTTAAGGACAAGTAGCTGCAGCAAAGAAAGAAAGGAAAAAGGAAGGATATAAACTTTAAAAGTTCGCAGCGAAAGGAAGCTAAAAAAACAAACAGTATAATGTAAAACGAATCCATTTAAAGTAAAGTAAAGCAAACGAAAACCAAAGTAAAAATATTTGTACAGAACACTATTTTCATGCCACAAAAATTTCGGAGCTCGCATAAAGCTACCAAAATTTTAAGAGTTGAGCGCATGGGTAGCGCAGAGGGCATTGCACTCTATGAAAGGATGCAGCAACTGCAAAGCAGCGAAAAATTCAATGAACAGAAATAAATGACATTTTTGGGTAAAGCCAAAAGAAAACAGAACAGAGGTTAAAGGTGCAGTTGAATAAAATAACATACATACATGCAGACAATAATGGGCGTAGGCGGACCTCCATCAAGCGTGGGCAATACACAAAGTTCGCACTTTTAGTGACAATTTTTATAAATGGCTATAAAGGAATTGCAGGCAAGGATTGATATTTTAAATATGAAAATGATTACAGTTTGCATTTTTTAATTACAGAAAATTAATATCTTCTTAAAGATTCATTTCGAATTCTAGACTTCTTCATCAGCATTACTCATGATGATTTTTTTCTTATGTGTGTCCATTTTCGACAATTCAGCTGTGCTCTTGGAATTCACTGTATATTTTTTTTTTTATAATATGTAAGGTATTACAAACTCTAATTCTAATTTCTGAAGCTTCCACTGACTGTTGAAACTGTGAAATTTACTTTGCCAGACTGAAAATGTCCTTTCTGCCCATTCGCCATTTTGCTTCCCCCACTTGATTCCCTTGTCTACGCCCCTGCACACACTGAAGTAGACAATCAACCACATTCAAACTTGAACACCTACCGGCGGAATGAGTAGCAAAGTATCTATAAGCAACCATAACGATAGCAAACGTAGTTCGAAGTTAAAAAAAAAGATTCAGGTAAAAGGACTTAAAAACTTCCAGCTCACACTTCCAAATACTTAAATGGGATTTTACTTTGGCAAATTATTGTAGTAAGTTTAATAGGCGGACGGTATGTAATAAATGCTTAAAGGTGTAGTAGGGGTGTACCATAGTATCAGTTCTTCTTGGTGGTCACGTGTGACAATAAAAAGAGATGCGTGCAAAAAGAAAGTCTCAAAGGACAATTAAATCGTTGGACTTTTATAGAGTTTGCTTAGTTCGCTTACTCTGCCTCTGCGTTCTATGCACATGAATCACATGGATCAGACCTCTGCTCTGGTAAAACAAGATGACTAGGAGACGCTAAGGATATTTACAGCTCGATTTCATATTTTGTAGCCCAACTATAATTGGCCTTTTCGAACCCCTTGATTAGCGTGGTTCCATGGGGGTTTGCTTGTACTATCTTCTATTTTCGATTTGGGCAGGGAATAATCGCTTGGTCATGTTCTGCCAAATCAGGAAGGGTTTGTTGATCTTAGTTGCTATTTTTGCGGATCCAAATTGCCGCACTTCAGGGCCAGTGCTTGGAAAGGAAATTCGGTATAACTAAAATAATGATCTTGAAACACTTTAGTTCTCGTTGTAATCTGTCAGATGAAAAATGAAGGGATGGCATGCATGCCAGCTTTCTGAAATATATTATACGTTCGGCCCTACGTTCTGAAGTTGGCTGGGTGATGTATTGAATGATCACTATACTGAGCAGAAAGATCGAACATTCACTTAGAAGCACTACCTGAGACTTTCTTTAATCTTTATTTTTCAAATATTTTCAATTCACCTAGATACCACATACCTAAGTTATATATACGCTTATAAATATATATATTTCCAATGTAACCAGAAATAGCTACAACCAGTGTTGAGACTTCAAAACGATAGTAGCAGATCGACTACGTTTTTCCAAAAAAGGACTACTAAACTTTTACACGTTAGTTGTCATCTAATAACAATTTATTTATATTGAAAAATTATAATTTTGTTATACTTCTTGATCTTAAGAAGGTAACTCGATCAAGAGCGTGGAGTTGGTGATGTATTCCGCTGAGGCGAAAAATGTAGTTCAGGCGATGAACGAGGGATAGCGAAGTAATAACTGAGATGAAATTAGTAATTCGTCCCCAATGAGAGCTACAAATGTGAGACTCCGAAGAGCTTCATCAATAACAGCACTGAAACTTAAATAAGAACCTCTCTTGCCAAAAGAGAGTACTTGAAGCTCCATTTAAAATCTGAAACAGACTTATGATTTTTACTACGAGTTAGTTTGTCACTTATCTACTACTATTTGCTATTTTATAGTTGCAAACCTGGCTACAACGTACTCATTGCATACCTAAAGTGTTCTACAATAATAACAGTTAACCCACGAGCATTTGTGCTCGGTACTCGTTGCTAACGTTGCGTGCAAAGCAAGCAATTAAAGTGTACTCGACATGAGTAGCATCACAATTCCGGAATGAAATAATACGAGAAAATGTGTCGAGGTGTTTTTGACGTAGGTACAAGTATAATGTACTTATGTACAACAAGAATATGTATATTCTTACATAAGTATGTATGTGTGAATGCATATAAATGTATAGTAACACACGCGTGAGTACATATTGACCTCTGTTTCGAGTTCATCAAATCTGTCGGGAGGCATACAGGAATCCTGTTAAAGTGCTGTGTGCGGCAAATAAAAGCTACCATTTGTTAAATGCGTGATACTAACCCATGAAGTTGTAAAGTTCGTTGACTTAGGAGAGAGGAAATCATATCATAAGTAATATTGTAAATTCAGTGTGTTATCATGTCTTAGGCCGGCTTCTCACAACATAAAAACGTTTCCTTACCATATTTTGGGTTCAATTTCAAAGCAGTGTACAAGCCGAGTTGAACTTTGGTGTTAAGAACTGTTGAGCTTATTGAATTTGGGAAACTTTTGACAGTCGACATAGCGATGCTTTTATCATATAGTAACCAAAGGTCTTCCGGTTCGCGCTGTTGAGAAATAAATTATCTGATCCGGTTAATATATAGTCCGGCTGCTGCAGGAACAATTTTGTTTATTTTAGTC